>JABXWE010016925.1:0-39936 GCA_014611495.1 Limonius californicus | reverse complement strand
ATTTAAAGTAGTGCTGACAATCCGCCAAAAAATTTCAAACCGGTTAACCGGTTCGTAAGAAAACCGGTATTCGAAAAATCCGGATAACCGGTTAATTATCAAAAACCGGTTTAAGCCGGTTTTTCGGGCCGGTTTCTGGACCGGCGTTTTGGACCGGTTATTTGGGCCGGTATTTTGGACCGGTTATTTGGGCCGGTATTTTGGACCGGTTACTTGGACCGGTGTTTTGGGCCGGTTTGTTGCACCGGTTTTTGGGCCGGTTATTTGAACCGGTTTGTTGGCCCGTTTTTGGCCCGGTTTTTTGAGCCGGTTATTTGGACCGGTTATTTGGACCGGTTATTTGGACCGGTGTTTTGGGCCGTTTTTTGGCCGGTTTTTGAGCCGATTTTTGGAGCCGAAATTTTTTAATCTACTATTAAGCCAGAATCCTCTTCACAGAAACCACCTCAAAATGCACTGTTTGCAGAGTAGAAAGAGAAACCAATTCGTCACAATTCACAAATAACCGAATCGAATATTGGTTCGATTTCGATATACTGAAACTGAACTATAAAATCGCTTCATAACAAACCGGCTTTAAAAAACGGTGTGAGAAATCAACGAATCAACCTAAAAGAGCAGCTTAAAAAACGTATTTCAACATTTTCAACCCGCTTACAAAATCGGCTTGAGAAAACGAGCTAAAAGTTCTAACACACCAGCATATAAAAACGGTTTAAAAAGTAGCTAAGTAAACCGGTTCAAAAAATCGGCCTAAAAACCGGTTTAAAAAACCGTTATTAAACCGGCCTAAATAACCGACTTAACAAACCGGTCTAAAAAAGCGGATTAAAAAACCGACCTAGTAAACCGGCCCACAAAACCGGCTCAATAAACCGTCCTAAAAATCCGGCTCAAGAACCGGCCTAAAAAACCGGTTTAATAGACCGGTTTAGAAAACCGGCACCGAATCGGACTCAAAAAAACCGGGTAGTCGGTTAACCGGTTATCCGGATATTGGTTTCTTACAAAAAACCGGTTTTCGGTTAACCGGTTTTCGGTTAACCGAATAATCCGGTTTATGCTGCCAGCACTAATTCAAACAGTGTAACAGAGGATGACCCAAGACTAGGGAGAATGCTACGTCTAATAATGTGTATCAATTTTGGATGTTTGCCAGTGTTGTAGTTGTTAAAATTCACTGTGTAAGGGCTTTTAACTTACAGAGCTTCAATTATCAGTTTTAGAATTAACGGCCAGAAAGCCAAAACCTGCAAAAAATCTAAGGAGCTTTATTTTTAATGAAATGGAATTTTAGGGCAAAGCGGTTTATTTAAATTAAAAACGCCTGATGGGTTTTCTACTCATAGTTTCATTTTGAGTACGAAAATTCATCAAACAAACTTGTGGCATGCAGATTATTCTCTGAAATTCAGTGGGACGAGCTATGTTCCTTCTACTTGTCTATTCCAAATTTCATTACAATCAACCTAATGGTTCCTGAGTTATAACGCACACACATGTATATACATACAAATATTTTGTAAAAATGACTTCCTAAATTTCAAAACGCGTAGTTCTGTCAAAGTGTAAAATATTTGGAATGGGAGAATGTGTGGGGTCTTTTATTACAAAGCAGGTAATCATATTATATGGATACTGAAACTAATTGAATGTGTATCAGGGGTTTTGGTTTATCTCGTTACTGCAACTCTACTTTTAATACTGCAAGCTGAGCTTTATATCCTGCAATTCAGAATACGTGGCTTTGATCTAGACTCAATTAATCAGCGAAACAGTTTTCGAATTTGACAGCAGCAGATTTTCATTAATAAAAGACTGCTGGTATGTGCTAACAATGCAGCTGAATATCGATTGGATTCGGCTCTCTACGAACGATAAACAGAGAGGAATTAAAAATTACTCTTTAATCAGCAACGACTTTTAAACATTCTTTCGAAACTTGTCTATTATCATCTTCCTTCTAATTAATGTTTTCTAAATGGAAGTACGAAAACTTTGATGATATCACAAACTATGTAATTCTGCAGATACGCGTTGCTCTTCGTAATTATACGGTGTGTTTCATGCTATCATACCCGAATAGGAAAAATAAATATTTCAGGAAGGCATATTAAGGCGTTTCTTTACCGTACCTCCAGTTTTAGCAGAAATACTCCCACCTTTCGACTTTCATTTAGAATAACAGAAACAGTCCTATGAGACTGTTTTCTTACGAGTTGAACCACATCAGGTTCAAATAAATGTAAAACACTGATGTGGAAATTTTGAATGTTTTGCTTCGCTGTAGGAACAACATCTTTTCAGATCTATTAAAAAAACTTCTTTTGGCAAATTTCTAACGGACGGTGTTTAAAATGAAAGCCGGTTTTTTGCAAAGGCTCAGCTTCAGGCAAATAAATATCCATTGTTAAGAATATAATTGTTACCGCTGACTACGCTGGCTATGAAAATAACATGCATCAGTGTTTAGGACAATTTATGAAAACATATCTTTTTGTCTAAAATTTAAGCATTTACTAGCAAACTCTGCCGTATTTCCTTTTAAATACTAAACCTTGGTTAAATCCTGCATACGCAATCAAGTAATTTTTTTTATATCATATACGAGATTAGTAGGTTCTCTACAAGTGGTTGTACAGGTTTATTGAGGCTAGTAGATAGCAATGAATGTTTTAATTTCTCTTTGCAGTATTTTCGATATTTACAATATTTATGTTTGTCTATATCATTGTGGGATATACTGTATATTCTAAGCTTCAGATCGTACGCAAATCACAAAAGAAACAATAACAGTAAGTTACAACGTAGATGAACAGGTGGAACTAAGTTTGCCTGAAATTGCAAATTAGTTAGTTTGGGAAGTCTCTGCCAACACCTTAAGTTCCTACGCTTACAGCTGTATGTATTATATAAAAACAGTTTACTTTAATCATTATATGCGTTAGATATTAAAATTGATATATAATATTTTCTTTTTAGATATGGGAAACAAATAATCATTTAAGCTTTTCGCTAGGTGCAATTTTTATAATTTCTTGGTCAACTGTATAATTTTGAAATTAAAAGTGAGATACAAATGTATATCTTAACGTAAGCTTATGATCTTCATTAAATTAGCATGATCAATACTGAAGCAATGCCTGATGTATAGGCTCCTATCATTACATTAGTAAATTTTATGAAACTAATTGATGTAACTCTAGGATGCTAATGGGATACCAAATTGCTGGGGTGTGTAAAATACGCAGCACTTGATGCAAAATGAAATTAGTTTTCAATGTCTTCAAATTTTTCGAGACAGCTAATAGACTTGTAATTTCCTGTATAAAATATCCAGGAAATCATATCCGCTTTGCAGCTTCCTCAACGAAAATGTTTATTAATATACTATTCAAAATTGAACATCGTTTTAAAAAACTTAATTGTGCATGTCTTGAAAATAATCAAAGATTACTTAACAGTCACGCCCAAGGTAAATAAAAAAGTACCGATCAAGGTATTTTCCGGATCATTTAATAATTCGTCACGAATTTAGTTTTCCTTAGACAAATTGGTAGAATTTTACGAACCCACGTTTCATTGCGTAATCGATTATTAACACTTCAGAAATTGAGGGAACATCCGTTCCAAGATATTCTATTTATCATCAAGTTCTAATTAAACCCATTAAATGAAATTTTTATTATAAAAATCAAGTTAATTGTTAAGTTCATTCGCGTAACAATTAAAGCAACTTCTGTAATTTACGTGCAAATAAAAAATAGTTTACCAAAGTTTCTGAATATGATTTTGTAAATTACAGTGAGCATAAAAAGTCTTGTATTGTTTTAAAGACTCGGTAAAGTAGCACTTCCTTCAAATATTTTACATCAATTCACTTGCAATCAAAACAGATTATTTGAATTTAAAAATCTTTCATATTTTCATCATTTTGGCCAAGAATTTATCAGTTTTTCCAGAAAAAAACAGCCCTGATTTGGAAATTCTGCTTATTTTGGTTAGATTTAGCATTTTATTCGCTTTTTCCCACTGGTTCTCTACTAGATTCCTATCTGGAGATTGTTCACCCTGTCAATTTGTTGGTCAACATGTACGATTTATCCAGTCTTAGTCTATGGCAAACAGCATTATCGTCCTGTAAAATACATATTTGTTTGACAAGCATGTCTTTCTCACCGGGTGGCATCTTATCCGGCGGTGCTTCGAGGTATTTTGTGGCGTACATCATCCTAGAGACGACAGGTAATCTACCAAATCCTTGAGCAGACATGCAACCCCATAGCATAACTGCGGTTGAATGGTTAATTGTTCGTAAGTACACATTTTGCTGAGGTTTATTTTCCAGAAAACCTTCTGATATATGTAGTGCTAGCATGATTATTGATGTTAGCAGCTGATTTATCACTAAGCAACGTCTTCTGTCACTGTTCTGTGGGCCAGTTCTGATGCACCTGAATCTATAGCACAAGATGATCCCTTTGCTTGTTGCTAAATAGGAGATTATAAAACTAACAAGTGTAAGATCACAGGCTTATAGTGATAGCATCCGTCTAGAAATTAATTCGGTTGAATTAGGGATGGTATCTGCAAGACATATTCTTCTTAACAGGGCAACATTGCGAATTAGAGTTTGCTTAGGCTTTCCACTGCGCAGTTGTTCGTCAATGTTCGTAATTTGTTTGATTTTCTGAGATTTCATTCTGCAGCTTTTCACGAAAATCAAAGAGCGACCTTATAGTAAATGAAGTGTTTCTATACTTATAGTACATTTAGGATCACCGTATTATTGCCGCGCAAATAAATAGAATCTGCCATATTTTAATATTTTCTGTAGAATTTTAGAAAGCTAATCAGGACTACCATTACAGATACAGTAGTTATAACCAGCCAGTTAAATATAATCAGCGCAATTATGGGATAATTTATGGACGATGCGAAACTTTTAATACTACTGTAGATTCTACATTTTCTAAATTGAGTAAACCCATGGTGAAACCTATTTTTTGGGTTAGGCAACCTTTTAAAAGTGTAACCTTCAAGTTCTTTCTCTCCAGGCGCCTCCACCAAAATCACTCTTTCTTGTATATTATTGTAAAACTTTATAAAAATCAAGAAATAACCAATTGCTGACTAAGCATAATCCGTTCACAGTTTCCGCCCTATCTTTGTTACTGGTGAAGGGCAACGCGCCCGCCGCCACTGTCAAGGGCAAATTTCTGAAGGGTGGGTGCGCACAGCTCTTGATCTACTTGCACGCGACCGTTAACGTGACTCATGTGTTGCATACGAATTCCAGATTAATTGTGCTAGAGGCATATCATTAAGTTTTACCTGCTGAGCGCAAGTAATTATGAATGGCCCCACCCAAGAACCCGGAATAATTGTGACAGAACTTAGCGTCGAGAATAATGAGGCCTGCTGCATTACGAGAATTATTTGAACTGAAACTCCCACGCCAGCCCTTAATTCGGCTGCTTGCGGCGCGAACAAACATTCTTCATTGTCCGTGTGACATGATAGTAGTGTTTATGAACCATGTTGTTCGGGTTTTAATGCAAATTGTGTTTTGCTAACGCACTTCCGGTTTCCATGAAAATCGTTAACTGCTCTCGACTCCATCTCATCCCGGATTCGCTCTGCTGCAGACGGTCTCTCGAGTGTGCCCCCCCGTTAAAACAATGTAGTTACATGTGATCTCTGGCACAAACGCGATTTAACCACTCTAACATCACATTAATTGGACTGTTGACGTTGCTGTCACTCTGAAGTTTTGCAGTTGACGCCGCTAAAACCAGAATTTCTTCATATGATTCCCTATACTGATAACCAAAACGAATATACCTTACTAACAAGACAATTACTAACATTGTGTAGTAGCCAGGATATCATGAGTAAGACTATATAATTTAGAGTCATTATACAGACCACAATGTGGGAGTCCCACAAGAACAAAAGGTAGTCCCCAGACGTTTTACTTTACGCCTATATATTTTTAAAATTGTTCAACATATCTGAACACTGACGAAAAGTAGCTGTAGTTTTCTATTAAAACTGATAACAGAAACAGATATTCGTATATTTAAGCACGGTTGTTCTTAAATAAGAAAAAATGTGTGTTAAACACATAAGCGGCTGATTAAAGTGGAGGCAGAAATCGGTCTTCTCTAATGATTTCCATAAAAAATGTCGGACTATGGTTACTTGCCAATGCTGGATCGACAGACTTTGCCTCGATTTTCTCAAACTCTAGATATCCAAGGAAATATTTATTTACTTATAATATTTTAGCCTTCGATCAGTTGGCAATATACCAGCTAACTAACACCATACTATCCATTTGTAATATAAGACATTTTACAGAATAGATAACGTAGTAAAAAATATAAGAAATACTTTTGCTATCGGATTTAAGACTAGACATAATCTCTAGGGCAATATGTTATTTTTTACAAATGCCTTTGGCAAGGGAACGTGTACCTAGAGGTGAAGTGAGAGTGAGAACGCGTTATCTTACATGCTGATAATAAACAAGACGTGAAGCGTGTCAAATTCGAAAAATTGGTAGGGGTTTAATGAAGCTAAGGGCTGATTCAATTAAAATTAAGACAAGCTACTATTTAAAACAAACGCTACCAAAATACTATATCTAGCACCCGTTACTAATTCCGAATATTTTTGGTAAACTTGCTTAGGCAAATTTTTAAGACAGCTTCATATTTTAAATTTCTTCAAAACTGTAGATTCAATTTTTGATTAGCGCAAGCTTAAATCTAAAACCTTCAAAGTTCTCAAGACGCCTAAAACCGGTCTAAAGTAATCCCGCAGATTTTTCCGGTTACTAGTTCCACAGGAAGCTTTAGAGCCATTTTTAAACACTCAACTTTGAAGAATAAACGAAGCTATTGCTACAATAAATCACTTTATATTCAAACATCGAGCAGTCTGAATTGTTGGGGACCTCGATGGTACAGTGCGAACAAACGTTATCAGTCGAGGTCACAGTGAAATGCGGCTCAATCGACCGCGGGATCAAACTTCAGCTGAGGCGACGCACGGCCGTATTTCATTTAGTTATGTAAGGGACGCACGCCCGCCTGAAGTAATGCGAAAGCGGCTCCGGCGGGGGGTAGTGTGAACGCCAAGAAATAAAACTGTCTGAATTGCGAGAAAGAAAAGATCATCCAGTTCGTGATAGTATAAATTGTATAACATTATTCTTTCAGGAAACAATGTGTACTACCTCTAATATTGCTTTCTGCAGTTATACAATTCAGTATGATTCGTTAATACAAGCAAAGATTACAGCGAAGACATCCTACTTATGGAAAATATTATAAATGCGGCACTAAAGTAGAAACACGTGATATCTACTGTTTAACGTCGAATCTGAACGACAGAAGTTTTAGAGAAACTTTTTGGCATCAAGATACCACGCATGCCACCCGGAAAGAGAACTTTGTACAGACGGTTGCAGCAAAAGGTTTTTTATACGCTACATGGTAATGCTAGGGAATCAAACCCAAGCCATAATTAATGTTTTGACCAGAAAGCTAGAGCTTTGCAACTGAGTTCCCATGGGACCACTATTTAGTACTAACCAAAAAATGGAAAACTAGGAGCTTGTGTTAGAGAAACTTTTTAGCATCAAGATACCACGCATGCCACCCGGAACGGGAATTTTGTACAGACGGTTGCAGCAAAAGGTTTTTTATACGCTACATGGTAATGCTAGGGAATCAAACCCAAGCCAGAAAGCGAGCGCTCTGCAACTGAGTTCCCATGGGACCACTGTTTAGTACTAACCAAAAAATGGAAAACTAGGATCTTTAATAAAACGAATCAAGGAACCCAAAATTATCTGTCAATGATGTACTTATTCAAATGATACTTAAGAACTACCTTTATATACTTCAAGATTTTACAAGCATATTCTTTTTACACGAGGATTAAGTTACAAATCATCCTTTTACATAAGTCGGATCTTCCGAGGTTGTTCCTGTATGTTTGTGGACCTTATAGTGTTTACATACTAATACTATGGTTTAAACCCTTAAGGTACTTAAGCATTGCTGTAAAATATATAAAACTATAATAAATATAAACTACTGGATAAAGAAAGCATAAGGAAATTTTATAATAATGTATCCTAATGGACATGATAAATCTTAGTTGGCGTGGTATCATTTTGACTAGAATTTTTAAATGTGTGGTACTTGCATCTTCTTCTTCTTTCTTTCTTCTTTACCCTTATTCAGTCCACTTTGTGACATAGGCCTGCTTTTCATCGTTCTATTTTGTGCCAGTTGTTGCCATTTAAACACTCCAACTATTTTCACAAAGTTGTGGGCGTCGTATTGATCTTTTGTGATTCCATGGTCTCCAGTTTGATATGTCTTGGTCGATATATTATGTAATCTCGCAACGTGACCTGCCCATTCCCATTTCTGCTGTGCCATATCGTCCATTTTTGTACTTTTGCGTAACAAATATAGACGACATCGTAGTGGCCCTTGCATTAAGAAGAATTGTTTTAAAGCCTGCATTGATTTTTAGTGCCAGAAAATTAAATCCCAAAAAGTCTGCAAATGTTTAGGACTGGACAGACCAATATATACTATATGTCTAGCTAACATTATCTTTTTTTCCTTGCATGACGCATGAGTGTCTTTTTGCCTTGTCCTAGAACTTATTAAAATCTTGCATCTAATAATCGTTTTAGAATAAATTTTGTCAAGACCTTTTCAGTGTCCAAACAATATAATATTTTTAGAAATATCCATTTCCTGTTAGAAAATATTTTACTTAATATCTACTAAATTAATGATTGTGCTATATAAAAATATACCAAATTTATTGGCAATTCGATGAGAATGGCTATAGCAAAGCGTTGTCCACCATCCTCTAAATTTAGAGTTGGCTACCACTTCGTTTATTAATAAAAAAAAACTAATATATTGCTATTTTAAGATAAACTAGGGTCAAGTAGACTAAAGTAAGTCTGAAATGGACTTATCAGGGTCAACCGGAATTTATTGTCCGATTTTTGATTACTAATAGTATGCGATCTACACTAAATCAATTCAACTTCTAGCATATGCTGACGACCTTGACCTTGTTGGGAGATCCCTTTTCACAACTAAAGAAGCTTTCGGTGCATTAGAAAAATCAGCTAAAAACATGGGTTTAGCAATAAACGAAACGAAAACCAAATATGTGTGTAAACCGAGAAGGAGAACGGCCGCGTATACAACAGAACTTAACTATAGATGAGTATAACATCGAAGCAGTCCAAGAATTTACCTTTCTGGTAACACTAATAAATAAAGAAAACAACACTGAAGCAAAATACGTAGAAGAATTATACTGGCCAACGACCTTACTATGGGCTCCAATCAAGTGTAAATTGTCACAATATATCCCGGGAAACTAAGACCAAGATTTACAAAAGGCTCATAAGGCCAGTGCTACTGTATGGATCATAAACCTGGACATTTAGCAAAAAAGAAGAGAGCCTGCTAGGTTGCTTTGAAAGGAAAATCCTAAGGAAGATATATGGCCCAATCAACGAGAACAACTTATGGCGGAGAAGATACAATTATGAGCTATACCAACTATACAACTATACGAGGACACCGATATCATCAAGACCATCAAGATCGGGCGACTCCTATGGATAGGGGATATTGTAAGAATGGAAGACGATGACCCGGTTAAAAAAATAACCTTCAACAAACCCGAAGGTAGAAGACCAGTAGAGCGCCCGCGAACAAGATATTTAGATGCGCTGGAGAAAGATCTTAGAACGATTGGAATTCATAACTGGAAGGCGAAAGCACGAAACCGATCAGAATGGAGACGAACCCTAGAGCTTGCCAAGGCCTGTAATGGGCTGTAGCGCAATTTGATAATGATTATGAATAGTATGCAAAATAAAAACTGTGTGTTTATGAACATGCCAATTATTACTATAAGTATGTCAAAACTAAAAGTTCTTACTTATGACTTTACCTCCTGGGTGTTTGAAAAAGCAGTTACATTGTTGGACTCCTACCATATGATCAACAAAAAAATACAAAATTCATGCTTCTCTTAAACCTACACAATATATTACCTCCAATTTGAATTAAATATCCTTCAGTAGGCGACCGTAAATTTTAACCTTCTTTATGTTTAACTAAGTTTTCTACTAACACTACACATTTGTTTTTTTAAAAGAGAAAACTAGAATTCCAATCTTCCGTTTCGAGTTTCGAGTATCATTCTTTCATTAAATATCTAAACCTACGGTAGCGTATGTAACTAGTTCTGGTTACTAAACTAAGCTTTTTACACGCGCTTTCACAAAGAAATGTTCTTTTCTGGAGCTCAAATTGCCTCGGGGTTATTCATGTACGTTTTCAGTTTAAACTTTTCTTTATTGAAGGAGAAATCTCTGAGGTGAACCTAGAAAGTACAGTAACCGCACGTTTTTGTGAGCTTTCTGCCGTTCAAAAGCTCTAAGGGAGCTTTAACTAGCGGTTAAATGTAAAGCACATGAGAATTTCGTGCTGGTGAGCATTTATTGCATAATTCAGAGGGTAGTGTGATTACAAATTTCCCTTGGTTAATATTTAGTATCTTGTCTAGCCGTTCAGATCTACATTTCTGATAAAAGCTTGCAATTTTAACAATATAAACATACCAGAAGTAATCAGCAGGATCTACATCAGGTTAACTTTATAACTTCACTCACGTGATCAAACAACGTACTGTTTCACTGAATCATAAGTATAAATGCAGAGATAAAACCTTACAGAACTTGAATTGACGTTCTACATGATATCATCGAATTTTTTTAGAAAAACTGGTTTCGTCGTAGCATCTTCTAGATATTTTCGCGAGACTATACCTCCAGGATACAAAAATTACAATACGCAATAGCGCAAGACACCACGCATTCCTTTGTTACCTACTTGGGCAAATAGTAAAACGGAAAAATAAGAAGCTGACTCAACAGTCATAAATCCCGCAAACCACTATTATAAATTATTATTAGAGGTGCAACAACAGAAAAAGCAAGCTAGAATAGAACATAATCGTGTATGAAACACGTTTTTATTAAATTGAGTGCATGTTGTGTATCCTCCTCATTATTTATTTACTTCATCCTGACGTGTATGGTTATTTATCTTGCTCGTTTTAGGGTGTGTATCAATTTCCCTAAATTAATTCAGGATTCTCTTCAATATTCATGCAACACGAGGAGAAATTCATTATAATGTTGATATACATGTTTTTCGTGCTGTACTTTAATGTTTTTAAAATTTGCCTTTGTTTATAATTAGATATGAAGACGCCGCTGGTTTGTTTACAATTAAAATTCCTGTTTGTGGGCTGACGCGCATAGAATATATAGCTTGAACTGGTTATAAGGTAAGCAAATACGATTGCAACAATAAAGTTAAAATTTATAACAAATCTGAAGAGCTTCCGACTGGGTGGCAGACATGTTAATTTAAAAGTATAATCGTATTTTTGACAGAAAGTGGAATTCTTGAAATATTTTGTACATTAGAACAAATGTAGCTGGGTATGCTGAAACTATATAATTAATAATTTATGCCGCTGGTCACTATTATTTAGAATTTAGATTAAGATCACACTAACCTAATTATGAAGTTACACCGATATGTCATTGTTTTCATTGAAAGTTATTACGTAATTTCAGCTAAACATGATAACAAGTAATGCAAACACAAGTACTAATTTGGTCAAGGTAAACTTTATGGGTCAAAGGTAAGAGTACAACAAAGTAGAATAGTTGAGCTCGCGACACCTCCCATACAATGTTTCTGTTGTTGAGCATCCACCTGCATGGGCGTGTAATTAATAATCCGAAACATACTTGTAGAAAAACTAATTTGTACAGTTAACAGCAGATTATGCCGAGTTACTAGACTCATACCATTCATTCTTGCAACTGAAACGATGTCTAGATATTCTTGGCATTTTCAAGTACATTTGCTTATGTATTTTAATGCAACTCATGGAATATGTACATACAACAAATCCTTCTCAAAAGAGTAATGGTTGTAATAGAATTAGAAACGGTTTTACAAATTCTTTTCTGTGGAAAAATATTTCAAAAAATCATAGGGAACAGTCTTCGGAAATTTAATACTGAACAAGACACCTACAAACAGAAAATTAGGTTAAGTAAAAAATTAGATTAATTTAATCGAAAGTTATTTTACATTCAATTTAATTTTCTTATTCGATTTAGTTACTCATGATGATCCAACAACCATGAGTTATACTTCTTACATAGAGGTTATGTTTCATGACAAGGACGTACTACTTATTACATGTATAATGCAGATAACATTCCACTACAGGATAAAAGTAATTACACGTGACAGTATCACCTTGCATAAGAATCATTTCAAAAAAATATTACTAACATATTGAAATCTACAACCTAATTAAAGTAAATCCCGATCAACCGCCACACCAGAGAAGTTAGTGCAGCATATGCTAAAAATAGGCTACTTTAAGGTTACATTCAATTGACTATGTTAGTGGAACGTGCTTGTGTAGGTATATATCGCTCTATAAAGCGTCAGCTATACTTTTTACAGTGAGGTTAGATTTTAACGCAGAACCTACAATTACCTGTCTTATACAGATAATTTTCAACTAACAGCCACACGAAAAGAGAATGGAGTATAGGTTAAATTTTGGTTAAGCTATGCTAGATTATATATATGTATATATACTCAGTTCGCTGTTGTGTTCGTCTCGCTTTTCTGTAATTATCTAACACGTGCCCGTATGAATATCCGGTATTATAAACTATCGGGTATTTAGGGATCAAGATCACAAGCAATGGAGTATTGGCAAGGGAGGTAGAACACCAGACCCAGAAAGCAACAAAAATATCAGCCTGCTTGAATAACACAATATGGCATAATAAACAGCTAAGGAAAGGATCTAAAGTCAGGATATACAAATCAGTCATAAGACCGATCATGACTTATGCCGCGGAGACAAGATCAGACACAATAAAGACCAAACAAATACTGGAGACAACTGAGATGAAGACACTGCGAAAAATAATGGGCGTAACAAAACGAAATCACATACGAAGCGAGGAAATCAGACGAAGGTGCAAAATACAAAAGATCGAGGAGTGGTTCGAGAAAAGAAGATCAGAATGGAATAGCCATATATCAAGGATGGACGATACCAGAATAGTGAAGAAAGCTCGAGACCTATCACCTAGGGGTAGAAGATCACCGGGTAGACCAAGAAAGAGATGGAAAGATGTGCTGGAGTAAAACAAGCTATTAGTTTATAGAGAAGGAGAAGAAGAAGAAGAAGAAGAATAAACTATCGGGAATACATTTGGTTTGAGGTTATGTTGGTATCGAACACACTACTCTGAGAAGCAATTAATTAAATCAAATTCAATGTGAAGCATATGCATATATGGCAGGGGATTCCCAAACTATACTACACATACTATTACTGGTACAATGCGTTATTCTGGATGGTGCACAGAACATCTAAAAAATATTTAATATAAAACTTTATTTTAAATATCTTTACAAAACGACCAAAGAATTTTTCTAGCTAGAGTATAAACTTTAACTTATACAATGCGAATTTAGTATACTGCCCTATGTTTCTACTACGTTTTTATTGCAATGTATTAAACATGCATGCATGCATGGTTATATATAACAAATTCGGGCCAAAATAGTGATAAATGTATAAAAATACAACCATTTTTCTTCAATCACTCGAAAGTTTGAATATGAGTAAGTCTGATTATTTTTACATGTAATGTCTCTTGTTTTTCAACTTCTCTATCAACAGAATATAAATTTAGTAAACTTTAAGATTATGTAATGCCAGTAAGTTAAATTATAGTTTGTGTCCATTTGAAACATGTGGCGTAGTATGTGATTTTTGGGTTGTAAATTGACAATCTTGATTCACTTCAACTTGTAACATTTTGGTTATTATTTCTTGAATAGGGAATATTATGCAGCCAAAAACATCAAAATTTTTTTTAACAATGAAAATGCAATTCATAAATCTTCAAAATTAAATATATTTCGACTATAGATACATTAGTCTTCATGAGTAATAAAATAATTAACATAAATTTATTCTTTGAATAAATGAAATATTATATTCTTAGATGTGTAATAATACACATATGTATACTTGGAACTACATCCCGTTGTACTCAATTTTATTTATGTTATTGTATAAATTTGTAATTTCCTACAATTGTTATGCCCTGAGGCTGTGCAGCCGTTGCAGATTCATACGCGAATGCAAGCAGTGTATGGAAATGAATGCACGTACCCAATCGAGAAGGAATGGTGCCGAAAATTTAAGAATTTAAAAGAGGGAACTATGGATGAGCCGCGACCAGGTTCACGGTGTACTGCATTAGCAGAAAACAATATGGCGTGTGTAGAAAGCCTTATGAGAAAGTTGTTACAGCAAAGTTTATTCGCAATGGATTCCTCGTCTCTTGTCTAATAAACAAAAATGCTTGCGAATGGGCTTATCTCTGCAACAGGCTATAGGCAAAGTGGTGATGACTTTCTTCAGTCAATAGTTGCTGGTGGCGAAACTTGGTGCCATTGTTACGAGCAATCCAGTAAGTTATCGTCGATGCAGTGGAAAGATTTAAGTTCACCACCACCGAAGAAGTTTACAGCACAACCTGCTGCAGTCAAGGTGATGTTAATATTTTTTATCGACCAGGAAGGACCCTTGTTGATAGAGTTTAAGGAACCTGGAGTAAATGTCAACGTACAATAAAATTTTGAACAAGCTTCATCAAGCAATAAGACGGAAATGTTCAGGAAAACTTAGGTGTGGGGTCATTTTGCTGCACGACAATGTTAATGTGGTAAAAGAAAATCTTCAACGAAAAAAACGGCGGGTTTTAGGGCATCCACCCTATAGCCCGGATCTGTCGCCTTGCGATTTCCATATTTTTGGACCGCCGAAAACGGCGTTAAAGGATCGGCATTTTATAGTTGAAGTAGAAATAGCTGTGGAAGACTTCTTCAATCAGCAGCCACAAGAATTCTATGAGGAGGGCATACGTCGGTTAGTAAATCAATGGGATAGGTGCTTTACCTGTGACGGTAAATATTTGTAATTAAATTGTTGAATAAATTTTTTATACGGCAAAAATGGGTTTCAATTGAACACGCCTCGTACATTAGGGTAAGTTAGATTAGTTTAATTTAGGTTCACACAAAGTCACATTAGGTTAAGCCTGCAAATAGATGAGATTAGAGTTAAGTAAGTATATATTCCATTAAAATTATTGGTAATCTTCCAAATGTGTAACCTAATCGAATCACAAAGGAGTGATTGACGGATTGTTGGGTCAAATTAGAAACAAATTAAGCTAAGTTAAAGTTAGTTTAGATTACAAATGCGTTTGGTTAGTTAAGGTCAGATTAGATTCAATTAAGCCAGGTTTCAAACAGGTGAAGCTTTGTCAAAGTACGGCGGGATAAATTAAAATAAGTTACTTCAAAGTTCTACTAGATTCTATTATAGCTATATTTGTTCAGATTAGATTTAGTTCGATTAGAGATTATATTATATAGAAGGATAAATATTTTTCCCTTATTTTCTAGCTTTCCTCTAGTGGCTATTTCTATTGGAAAATTGGGTCACAAATAATGTAAAATACCTTCCTTCTTATTTAATTATCGTCATCATTCTCATTCTCTAAGTCTGAAGTCATGCAAATTTTGCATTAATTTCTTAATAAAATTCGTGTGTAATACTTCGTCATCCACACATGAAATGAAGGTTGTTGCAAAATAATTAATTTCCTCATTAAAATTAGCGGCTCTACTAGACTTCGCATCCTTTGATATGTCATTATTTCTACACAGTGGAGGTCATTTCTTTTGTTAAGTTGCGTATGAATGCGAGCTTGCGACATACACAGGAGTGAAATTAACCCGAACACTGAATATGCATGCGAAAGCAAAGTATCACTGCCGAACAAGCAGTACTCTTATTAACCAACACATTTTATTTATGAGAGAACCACAATCGGCGATGAGATCCACGAACAATTAGCCGTGGGAGGCACCCGGAAGCTTATTGTTTTACAGGCTTTTTATAGACACACGCCTTTTGTACAGAGTTAGCGCTGAATAAAGGTACAGCATCCGCTAACGAACTCTCAGCAGCACTCGCCGTTAATGATGTTTCTATATAAATTAAAATCGCGGGGATGATATACTCCGGTTACGTTTCTTATTATTTGATTCATACCTAGTCTACGCAAAAGTCGAAAGGTTCGCGAACCAAACCAATTACGGTAATTGCTGAGAGACCCCGGGTTAGCTACGAAATGGAAATGAGGAGAACATACAAAAACTTTAGATATTCAAGAGGTTCAGCCGCAACAACTCACTTTGTGAACCGCAAACGCGTTCAAAACACTGTTTTAATTAAACTGTTTTCTAATTTAATAATGGAAAATGCTTATGAAATTCCCATAAAAGCATTTCTGTACACTTATAGTATTACAAATTCCAAATGTTTTCAACGGTTTCCATTAACGGTGCCGAGAGTAGAGATTTGCTCGAAATGGAATGTTTCACCAATTTATTGGAATTTAAAATCCTAACAAAATCACTGCGAAGAAAAATCTAACAATTTGTTTATAAATTTTCTGTTAGATTGAACTCGTGTGTTTCGGTTTAACAGTTGCGTATTTTTAGATTTTCTTGGAAGCTTATTTTTCTTGTTTCAACAATCCAGCTTTAATTTTCTGCCCGTGTTCCATAACCTTGCAATATTTCCATAGAGAGTTGTTTGTGTTTTCGTAATAGTACTGGGAGCTTCGAAATGACCTAGATTTTATGATTTAGCTTTCCCATGAATGTAAAGCAAAGCACCAATTTCGTGAAAATAATTTAAGTTTTACCACTATTGAAACTGCTAGAATATCCAAATTGGTAGTTTTAAATAAATTCACTGAAATAGTAAAATTGCAGTCTCTAGCTATGGTTCTAAATAGTAGTTGAGATGGATTTGATACCCCTCCAATTATTTTTGAACTGGTTCAAAAGCTGGTTTAGGTCACTGGCGTTGTACATTGTATAAGACTGTTATATCTATATTTGCTCAAAATCACATACATTTTTTAGTTATTCCACGTCCAGCTGTATTTCCTAAAAGCCACATTTAATTCACTAAAAGTCACTGCTAATGTCCTACAATAAGCTAAACTAACAAAGAACGCACTTTCCATTAAAAGTTATTGCATACCTGCAACAGCCTAAGATCAGTAGATCGCATTTCCGCAGAACAAATCGTAGTTTATCTGTGAGCATATGGCAACCACGTGATTATAACATAAGTCACCAGTGACCTATACGTACAGTCACAGTATAGGTCACCGGTGACCTATGCGTATAATCAGAGTATAGGTCACCGGTGACTCGAATGACAGACACATTACATGATCGATTAGGTTTGAGAATTGAAATTTACAGGCGGAAACAACATCTTCATTCAAATGATAAGCATTTTTAAATATACTATGTTATAGAAAAGGCTTTCGAATAAAATATTACTTTTAAGAAATTTTAGATTTATACAGGGCATCTCAAACGTAATAATATAAGCATATGAGAGATAAAATACTTGGCAGCATTATATATTTATTACATGTAAAGAGATATTTGCATTACAGTTTTTAATAAAACTAATATCAGTATTATGTAGCTTCTGTAATATACTGAACATATAAAAATGTTCTAAATTCTATTTGTTGAGCATTGAGCTAGAACGTCAACAAACGCACGACTCACCCGAGCGCGCTCTGCATTGGTCTACGCTAGATAACGCTAATGCCTCATTATTTAAGGAGTAATTGACGCTCAAAACCTTTACTTTGCACTCGTAATTACCGGGTTAAGTTTGTGGGCTCTTTGAGCAGTGCTCATCGGTTTTCGGAGCGTTTGTATAGTGCCTGATGCTTATTTTCCTAAAATGGAGCAAGTTGTTTCAGAAATGTGTAATCGTAGTGGGCGTCCTACTACTTTAAATGAAAAAACAATTCGTAAGAAGGTACGTGCTATGTTTAAACAAATTGTAATTTTTCTGTACAATATGAGAAACTTATTCCTAAACTTGCATTTCTGAGTTTGGTAAATTTCTGTATAGGTTCAGAAATCATTGTCTCCAAGTCCATAAAACCCCTTTACTTAAAAAAATTGTTCTTTTCAGAACCACCAATTCTTCTAAAAAAGAATTCCGACGGCGCGAACGTTAATTTAGAAACGCAAGGAATATTACGTAAATATACATCCGGTAAATCAAAGCACCTGTCAAGCGTTTGTTTACTTTCTAGCTCAATGCTCAACAAATAGAGTTTAGTATATTTCTTGCATCATTATCCAGTGAAAGTTCAGTACTAGACAACTGAACTTCATATAAACACTTAACAAAAGTATTTAAATATTGAACTGATAATGTTCCACTATCTCTTGAACAGAGCTTCTGGGAGCTTCTCCATTTATCGTTTGGCTTAGTTTGACCTTCTCTGTAGGCTCTTCGGTATACGATGCGTTGCGTTTGAAACACTCCGTGTAGTATAATACCATTGCAGGTACATTTTTGATGAAACAATAACATAATTACATTTTTAACAGAATTGTCCGTTTTGGACCTTTACGTATCCAAACAAAGTGGGTCTTAAAAAAGTTTAAATATGTATTTGAGTAGCACTCGGTAGTAAATGTACTTCTCATATCGATAAGCAGGGCCAGAAGGAGTTTAGTACGAATGTTTTGCCAAATTTATGTTTAACATTATACCCCAGCCAATAATTTTTCGGAACGAGTTTAAGGTCTAGCAAAAATCTCTGCGAAGGTCTGTTTAACTATTGTGAGATGGTAGATATGAGCAAGATCTATAAAACTGTCGTACAGTTGTTACAGTATTCGAAAATTTAACAGCTCTATGTTCTAAGAATACTACAAATCGAATTAAAGTTTAAATGCGTGTATGCATGTGTTATATAATTAGTATATGTCTATATTGGAGCTTCGAAATCTATTTTGGAATGCTAATTTCCGATACAATTGCCCTTTCATTTCCTTTGTAACTTAGTTGTTCTAATCTTTTCTCTTACTAATTTATCATTACCTTCTTTTCGCTTTCATTCATACTACTGGCCCCCCTCGGAACCGCTCTCGCATAACTTCAGGGGGGTGCGGGCATCCCTTACACTCTAACCATTCATGCAGCATGCACCCTAAACTTAACTAAGCGAAATGCGGTCGACCCAGTCGGGATTCGATCGCCCCAACGGAGCGACTGCATTTCGCTGTGGCCTTGAGTGGCAACGCGTTTCCGCACTACTCCATCGAGGCCCTTAATTTATCATTACCTAATCCTACATTATCTATTTGAATTTATAAGGCTTTCATAGTTCAATATACAGTTGTAAACTGACTTGGTAGCAGTTGCTATTGTTCGTAAGACTTAAAATGTAATATTTATATTTGATTAGGTGGTAGCAGCTTAAGTTTTCTCATTAAGGTATTTTAACGCTGCAAAATCATTGTAAAGTGATGAGAAATTCCTTGATTTTTCTTCTGTACAAGTATTAACAACGAAAGTATGTAAATTAAAATATATTTTCTCGATTTATTGTTTATATTTCTATAGCATCTATTTTATAAGTTAGCTTGACGTAGCATTGTATGTTGCCTGTCTACTTAAGAGCCAAAAACATGTGTAAAAGTATGTGTAAGTTCTGAAGCGAATGAAAATCCAGACAATACGCTTCACTCATACTTCATGATGACTACATGTTTATTATACGTTTTCTTCTAGCATTTTTTCGTTTATTGTTTCATAGGCATCACAATTGTGTTATATTTCATTTTCTCTAATGGATTATTTTACCTTAACTCATTGATGCTTTTAAAAACGTCCCGAAGTTCCCTCACGCTTCCTGTCTATAGTTATAATTTAAGTATGCTGATGGAAACTTCGCCACCACTGATCCTCTACAACGTTAACTGAAAACCCCGTTAAGCTAAAAATTGCATTTTAAACTTCCATTACTCGTAGCGTTATTGGTTTACGTGTTTGCTGCAACGAAGGTTAAATATTAAGCGCTTTCAATGTCATGGCTGGTTCATGCCAGGGATTCGCAACTTGGGAGATTATATCAGCTTTATTTATAGCGCAACGAGCGCGATTTCCACTTATTTCCCTATTAACAAATGCACATGGGGCGATTTGCATACGCTGCGAAAAGTCGCCACGAAAAGTTAATTTTCCGAACTCCCTGTTGCCAATGCAATTAATCGACCTGCCACGCTTCCATTTACTAATATTAAGTTATAGATAGTGCCGAACAGATCAAATGAATTTCCAATTTATTGTCTGCTGTCGAACTGTCAAAGTTAAATTGAGTGCCCATTAAACGATTCGATTTCATTTCGTGTCGTCGCGGGTAATAAAGTAGCTCATTTGGAAGTTCACTTTTATTTCGTGCGCCAGAATAGCTAATTAAAAGAAATCTTTTGTTCTTAAAGATGTAGACCGTTACAAAATAACCGTTGTTTCTCTAAAAGAAACGAACAAAACGTTATTCCAATAGTAACAGTTAAATTACATGATGTAAACAACTCACGACCTTGAGTTTGAGACCATCACCGGTGTTTGCTTATTCATAAATAATTATAGCCGAATATTTCATGACGAATAATAAATGGCCATCTCCGTCACGCAATACCAGAACTTCCTCCTAAAACGGCACGAATAAGAAAGTATCGAAAGTGTTAAATCTCCGCGGCTTTTTAAGTATAAAACTTGCTACTCAAGTACGTACTTAATATACCCAAGCAAACAAGACTCATAAAGGGAGAAAGCTTATTTTTAGACGTTCACAGAAGAGAAGAAAGAAATTGAGTGACAGTTCAATTACGCCAATTATTTTTAAATAATAAACACAATTTATAGGTCACGGCTATAAGAAAATTTACGACAACTTTTGTCACGAGCGAGAAGTCGTAGGTTTTTAGCTCGCAAATTGGCCCCAATTTGAATTTAAATGATGATAGATATCGGGCGCGTTTAGTGAGAAAGTTGAGCGACTAGATTGAACCAGAAAATTTATCTTCATAACGAACGGTTTTGTACTCAGCCAGTGATATCCTATTTAGAATACAAGTACGAGTGAAACTGATTTGATTTTGTTATATAATACTACACAAACAACATAAAAAGTTTAAACTTTGACTTTATGACGCCTAGAATAAATGAAATTATCCGAAACAAATAAAGCAGCACCAAAAGATGATTGATTAACTTCCAGTACTGAAACATTAATCTAAACTAAAACCACAACGAGCTAAATCTAAAACTCCCAACACAGTACGTAAAATAAGTATTTGGTACTTAGATACAATATATTAGAAATAAATAATATGCAATAAATTTAATTTCACAAAAATAGAATACCATTCATATACCAAAAATCACTTTTACGTATGTGATTTCGGAGAAAATTACCCAAAATAATTAGCTATTATTTAAACTTGACTTGCCTTAAATTAAAACCAAGTTGAATTTCATTTGCTAAGTTTATATTGAAGAATGAAAACTCTCAGGCAAATTAAATTATTTGTTCAAAATCAGTATGAAACTACTCTAACTACTGGAGATTTCAACGTCCTGTTAGACGCCAAACCTCAACCATTAAACAGTTTAAAACAATAAACTTATTATATAACGTATGTTATTTCAAATTAATCTAGGCAATTAATTTTAATTAAGCTGTTATTCAATTTGCTCCATACCTCTATGATTTCGAATTCTTCACAGACTTCAACCTTATGTCGAGTTACGAAATACGTATGCTATGATATCATTAAAGCTTGAAAATGTTTCCTTTTCAAGCTGTGGTAAATAATAATTAGTGGCAAAAATTCAAACAAAACTCACGTCGAATCAATGTTATTACAATATTGAGTTCTCGTTTACCTATTCACTCTACCTTAATTGTTTTTGTACAACTATTTTCCGGTTCTTATTGAATAATCTAAACATTTTCAAATCTAAATATCTAGCTGGTGTAACACAAATACAAAAATAATATTTGCATGCAACCTTGAACGCTAAAAATTTCTTTAGAATTTTTTCATGTACACATTCACTTACATTCAACACATTATTAGATGTTTACACGCCTCCTGACCCTTTAACCGCCATTTAGTTATACTAAACCAAACTTTATAACCAACGTAACTAGAGTTAATGATCTAATAAACCTCTTATGACAGAGGTCATTGTAAAGGCTTTCCCTTCGTGTTGTTTAATTAATGTTGCTACATTATTTCGTCATATGTTTTGTTGCGCCTATACATAAATTTTTGTCATTCTGGATTTACTAGTAGGTACCTACTGCGAAGCAGAGGTTTAAGCCGAATAAGCTTGAATTCTTTTCTAGTATTTTTGGTACATAAATCTATTATAGATACGAACATTAAAGTTTTAGAAGTTACTCACGATTCAAATCATATACATTTTGATATACGGTATGATTCAGGACAACGATTATAACGATTGATAGTTTGTTGGAGGTGTCATATTGAGCAAAAGAGTCATATAAACGTAGGTCCTGTTCTGTTTAGTTACCTAACTCATCACAATAATGACAAGTTGAATAGAAGGTAAAGTAAATCCGAAACAGAAGAAAATTATTTCTTTGTTACAAAACACTTAAAAACTTTCAATGTGACTAGATTTAATATAAAAATTGAAAAAATTGATGACAAAAAACAACTTGCTAAAGATAACGATAGAAAATAGAGACCATTGCAGACAATTTGGGAAGGCTTTCATTCGGAAATGTGTCCACTAAGGCTATGAAGAAGAAGAAAAAAGCAAGTGCGTTTCTATGGATGTATCTGCATTTTGGACCGTACACGCCATTTTCGTCTGTTGGCCAAGTCTTCATTGTATATTTTCTTGTTCAACCTTTTTCTGGCCCATTGCAATATTATCTTTGGACACATATGTTGTTCTAATCTCTTCATAGGACCTTAGTCTGTAAACTATTTCTTTCCTATTTCGTGCCTTATTGCTTCTTTTTCGGTTTTCCGCAGCCCCTTCTCTACTAGTCCATTTTTAACATCAACCGATAAGGGAATTGTGTGTGTCACAGAGGAAATGGGATTGACTTGTATGTATAGTCAAAATTCTATTATTACAACAACAAGTATATTATAAGACGACGATGCTAAACTATCAAAATTTGGACAACTATATGGCACAGTACATGGACGTTTAAGAAGCAAAACAAGAGCAGATAGCAGGATAGAGTTTTATAAAAAGATGTCAATCCGATTACTGACATATGGGAGTGAAACTTGAACATATCCTCAACAAACAGAAGTAAAATTCAAGCACATTCAATTAGATATATCTACAAAAGGATACATCAGAAATGATAGGTTAAGAAACGAAGCTACAGTATAAACTTTAATGTGTATAAACTGCAAGATAGAATAACAGAAAACAGACAATGAATGAGTAAACACCTAGAAAGGCTGAAGGAAGAACACCAAAAATAGCTAGAAGATACGCGTCACGTGGAGAAATGGGTATCGGACGTCTAAGAATAAGATGGGCACTAGAACAGGTCATACGACCTACACTATGAGGGGAAGAAGAACAAGAAGTTTATTCTAAAACAGTTTCATAAGCAAAAACAAGCTAGTGTAAGTTTAATCACAGTTTAACCCTTTAACAAATTAAGAGGTAAAAATAGCTTTTTGTGCAAATGTAAATATGACTCTTCAATGCTCCTACGAATGTGAATCATTTAGACGATCGGTCACCCTTAATGGTTTAAATGTTGTAGCTTATTATATAGGTGCGTTTTAGCAGCTTACATCAGTAGATTGACAACATACAGTAGTATTATTATAAGCCAATCACAATGAAAAGTTCATATTCCTGAAGGATTTTATACCTTCTTCAACCTTTAACACAATAAAACAGTATTTTAAGGAACACTTTTGGTAGTAGTGTTGATGTGTCCTGTTTCCCTTGACTTCTTCCCAATTTCACAAATTTCAACCCCACACAGTCTATTATGGTGTTTTCTGAAGAAGAGCCTTTTTCCAAACAAATACACTTCAATTTACTAGGTAAAGTAATCTACTACAAAGATACATTGGCTATTCCAGCAGACGCGCGTTGAAAATAAGGGTTGTCTTGTTTTCCAAGGAAGGCCGAACACATACGACATTTGCGGTAATATTAACAAATTTATTGAAGGTGCACTTCGTTCTTTTAACATTTTCTTTAGTTCAAAGCTCAGAATTATTTAATTATTGCTGTATTTTTTTATTTACATCTCTGCTAGTGAAGTGATGATGATACTAATAAAACCTAGATCGCTTGCAGTTAGATAACTAAACAGAATAGGATTTATATTCATATGAAATTCTAATGAAAATGACCTCCCCAATAAACTGTTAAAGTTATGTACACTCATTATAAATCACCCTTTATATTGTAATTCACACGTTTTCTAAAAATAATATGTAAGTAATTTTCTAATGTATACTTGTTTACTTCTTCTCGCGCTTTTGGTCCACGGTACTTAATTTTCCTTTCAATTGCTTTGTCTTCCTATATCTACATTATCATAACTTGATGAACCAATCGATTTCGACCTTCACAGTCCCATTTATTAATAGGTCTTCAAGGACCCCCCGTGGCGTAAAACAGCAGCGTTTAATTGTGTCTAAAAGCTTCATTACGCATCACCTTCCCGCCCATTAATTATTCGACTCATCGTTTCAGTGGGTTTTATTTATTTTGCACAGGTGTATTATATTCGGAGGTCACGGCTGAGGCCGCCAACGTATAAAGAACCAGTTTGCGAACATATATAGCGGGAAACAAATCTCCAACAGCTTGGCTGGAGAAAGTCGTGTCGGTGCAAAATAGCGGGCCCCGCTGACTTTAAGCGCTCCTGCAAAGACCCGCCGGTCAGGTTCAAGGGCAAAGCACCGTGACGAGATCATTTTCAATCAATCTCTGATTTTTAAATTATAGCGGAAAATTGAGCGAAGCGTGGCAACCTTCAAGTCGGCGTTTTGTTCTTGGGAATCAGGAACGAAAAAATGAATACCAATAAATTTACTGATGTATGATATAATACAATAAATTTAAACAAAGAGATGTTTTACAAGGCGCGTCATGTCAACGAACCCAAAAAATTCACATTTGCAATCTTAATGGTGTCCACTCTCGGTTTGTTTCAGAAATGTTGTTTGCTTCGAGTGGCTATTCGGCAAAACTTCTGCGGTTATTGAATCATAGTTCATATAAGGTTATTCAAAAGGCACCTTGGTGACATAATATAAGATGAAATGAAAATTATTCAAGAAAACACCTAAAATGCTATGGAAATTTGTGCGGCGTAATCAAAGAAAATTTATGCAAAATATTACGAAAATGTTCCATTAGTAGGATCAGATACTATTTAAATATAACTTAAACTGAGCAAAATCCAACATATTATATAAACAACCTCATAACACCATGATGAGAAAGAAATAATAAGACAGATAAATTAAGAGGTAGTTCCAGTCAGCCCAAAATGTAAAGGAACAACCGTAAAACCATGAGTAAAATACACAGTAAACCAAAGGCTGATGTTAGTTGGAAAACGAAATACCAAAAATACAGCGAAAAGGCAAAGTAAATAAGTAATGGAAGAAAATACAATAGAGAAGACATCTAAAATAGTAACATAGATTAAGGGTGAATAGGAAAAATGGGAATAAAAAGAGAGAAGAAGAAAAATCAAGAAACAGGGTAAGAGATGGATTCAAGACAAACTAGAAAATTCTAAACATTTCATCAGGTCGCTTCGAATACGTTTTACCAATGATTTAACCAATGCTAACATCTTTATATAAAATAACAACAATCCAATTACAACTATTATAAGCATGAATGAGGGTGGTTGTAGATAGACTATTACACACCAATAGACATATAAGGTATTGTAGATAATATAGTGGATAGTCATCTGTCTACGATATTCGTGGAATGTTTCTTTTCGTAAAACAACTATCTCATCATGCAAAATGCACCCTAAACTTAACTAAGTGAAATGCGGTCTCCTCAGCCGGGATTAGAACACGCGGCCGATCGGCCGCATTCCATTGTAACCTCGAGTGGCAGCGCATAATCGCACTGCTCCGTCGGGATCCCTGATTCCCATAGTACTAATGTGGTTTGATTAAGGAGAAACAATTGTTAATTGTAAAGTAAAGAACAAATCTAAACAATTATCGTATAGTTGCAATCAGACATTCATTCTATTTGATGTTTTGGTTTTGGTTATCTATTTAAACATTCTTCAGCCAATGCATAATTAATATCTGTGTTTTCATCCAAATTCTTCCTATTAATGTTAATTTTCTGTGCTTATATGATTGATCTGAATGAATTTAATACATTGTATGCTAGTATAACATCGAGTTCACCTTAAAAGCTTGATATAATTATGCAAAACTTCCTATAATGTTACAGAACATATTAAAATTCATTGTGACACAACCAAATTGGTCTACAAATACAAAACTACAAAATTGGACAGCGTTGTAAACCATCGCTTGTATTTGGGTACAAAATAATTTAAATATATCTGCAATATTACATATTAAATGACACTGTATTACTGAAAAGGTTTTATAGACGCAAATTATTTTATTTTTTAATAAACAGCAATAAGACAGAATAACATAAAACAAACAATGATGGAATAAACACCTAGAAAGACTGAAGAAAGAACAACAAAAATAGCTAGAAGGCAGAGGCCACGTGGAAAAATGGATAACAGATGTCCAAGAATAAGATAGGCACCAGAACAGGTCATACGATCTACTCCATGAAAAGAAGAAGAAGAAGGAAAAGCTTATTGTAAAACAGTTTCGTAAGCAATAACAGCTCGCGTAGGTTTAACCACAGTTCAACCCTTTAACAAATTATGTTGTAAAAATTCCTTTTTATGCACATTTAAATACGACTCTTCAATGCTATTATAAATGCAAATGAAGTGTCGCATGTTGGGTTTAGGCGATTGCATACCCTTAATGGTTTAAATGTTGTAGCATAATATATAGGCGCTCTTTAGCAGCTTACTTTAGTAGACTGATAACATACCATAGTATTATTATAAGCCGATGCATAATTAATATCGGTAGAGTTTTTATGCAAATTTTTCTTATTACTGTTATTTTTCTGTCCTTTTATGATTGATCTAAGTGAATTTAATACATTGTATGCTAGTATAACATCAATTTCACCTTAAAAGCTTGATATAATTATGCAGAACTTCCTATAATGTTACAGAACATATTAAAATTCATTGTGAAACAACCACATTGGTCTACAAATACAACACTACAAAATTGGACAGCGTTGTAAACCACCGCTTGTATTTGGTTACAAAATAATTTAAAATTATCTGCAATATTAAATACTAAACAGCAATGTATATTATTGTAAAGGCTTTATAGACGAAAATGATTTTACTTTTGAATGAACAATTAAAAGAAATTGGATTCTTGACCAAAGCATCCGGACAACCTCAGTTTTAGAACATACCATTCTCCATGGTTTTCCTGTGGTTCAGTAAGCCCGAAAAACCCTGTATAAGAAACTCTTAAAATACACAATAATAATGAACGTTTAGAGAAACTGACGTTTTAATAACCTCTGTCAAATTCTTTCTTTTATTTTTGGAAAAAAGTATATATGCTTTTATCGTCTTCCGAATGTGCTTTAATGCTTCAAACTGTAATAATCTGTGTTGATTACAGTAATCCTAGCAAGGAAGAAAATTAATGAAAATGATGAGCAAGACCGCATTCCTATAAATTCTCAAAAATTCTTATTTTTAAAACATTGTAATTTACTAAATAATCTATTGCAATTTTAATAATTGTCTAAAATTATACTAAATTAACATCTAACCCCATCCCCAGAAAATATAGATATTTGCTAGACAATTAAATTCAAATGATCAATTTTAAAGGATTGCCAACTCTAAAATTTTTTGTTTCCTTACATTTTTATGAGACAATTTTCACCAAAGATTTTTTTAGCATAAAACCCCAAAATAATAAAATCTTCAAGTCTTTATTAAAAGTAGTGGCTTTATGGTTTCCAGAAGATTCACATTACAGTTACTGTATTCTGTGTGCTGCGGTACCGAATCTGTTTTGTTTTAGTTTTCTCCTAATTTTCATTAAACTTCCACTGTTTACTCTCTTATATATTTTGGTTTGTGCTTGAAGAAGTTCTTTGGCCTTACGCACCATCTTATCTAATAATATGAGCTTACAAGGAGTGATGTATAATTACTGAGCAACACAACAAGCAGGGAATAAAATTACACTGACGTTGAGTTTCATACAACTCAATTAAACAGGCAAGAATTTGTCACATTAAAAAGTAACGAGTTTTTTATATTTGTAAAGTTAAAAAAATTTAATATCATAGAGTTTATTGTCGTTAACATGATTAAGTAGTAGCAAAATCTTATTAGATTTAATTTTACTACAATTTCCAAATGAAATTTCAACTTTAATCTGCGATTTACTTACTCCAATTGCCTGGATCTATGTATCCCCACGAAAATGATGGATAAAGCATTTGAATGTTTATTTTTTTGTTTTGAAAATCTATTAGATTACAAGCCTGATATAAATTTTAATACGGAAAGGATATACAGTAGAATGCGCTTATAACGGGACCCCAAAACCGGTTTGTTATTTCGGAAGTTCATTATAAGCAATAATAAAAACTATTAATGAAGTAACAAAACATAGAAAGACATTTCAGCCAAAATCGAAAAAGTTCTGCATCAGTTCTTGCAATTTTTCCTTCGTAATGCAGCAATACCAGGCATCAATTAGGGATTCGATTAGTTCCACTTTATTGTGGGCTTCTTTCTTGAAATCCTATTATATTATTAATAATAATTAGAAATCCTCTGCCATAAGTTTTCTATGGGATTTAGGCCCGGGGATTGTGCTGGCCAGTCTATTCTTTTAACTTTATTGGTCGACATCCAAGATGGAACAAGCTTTGTTTTGTGGCAAGGAACATTATTATCTTGAAAATGTTTTATTTGGAAATAACTTTTGTTTTATTAGGAAATAACTCTTTTCCACTAGGCAATATCTTCTCCTGTAAGACATCTATGTCGTGACCCGTCAAAAAAGCCCGCGTCGAAACAGCCCCGAAAAAATAGCCCCGACAAAACTGCCCATACCCAAAATAGCCCATGCCAAAATAGCCCCGACTAAATAGCCCCGACAAAATAGCCCCGGCAAAATGTGCAATAAATTTACATTTAATTTTATTCACACTCAATTTCGTTCTATTTTCCGGAGTTTAAGACAAAAAAATTGTACAGTTCATATATTTTGCTCTTTTATTTAAAATTCTTCTAAAATTTAACTCTATACCTTACCCATTTTGTACCCAAATATGTGCTATTAAATCGACGACTGGAGAATTTAGCTGAAAATTATTATAATGTGTGATATTATCTAATAAAAAGAACACTTTTTCGCAATTTCGTTTATTATTTAAAAGTTGGACTTTTATTTTATTATTAAGTATATTTTCATTTATGACTAGGCTATTTTAGCATAAGCTATTTAGTCGGGGCTATTTTGGCATGGGCTATTTTGGGTATGGGCTGTTTTGCCGGGGCTATTTTGTTGGGGCTGTTTTGGCACGGGCTATTTTGATGAGGTACCCATCTATGTATTTGGTTCCATTCATCATGTCTGATACAACATACAGTCTACCAACACCTGCAGTAGACATGCAGCCCCATATCATGACAGTGGTTGGATGTTTAATTGTTGGCAGAACACACTCTCGAAAAAATTCTTCCCCAGGTAATTTTCTAATATATGTGTTTCCAGCAAGATTGTTAAAGTTAAAGGTAGATTCATCACTAAATAATACTTTCTGTCATTGTTCTGGGGCCTACTGGCGATGATCTTTTGCCCATCTCAAATGGTGGAGTCTTTGTTTTTCTGATATGAAGGGTTTCGTCTGGGCTTTGCAACCCCTATGTCCAGATTTAAGAAGTCTCCGTCTTACAATAGAAGTGCATATACTTACACCAGTAGCTGTGGATCATATTTTGGTTAAATCTATTGAATTAAGACTTCTGTTTGCTAAGCTCGTCCTCTGCAATACACTGTCGTCTCCCACTGATGTTTTTTTTGAACGGCCTCTGCGGGGTTGATCAACAATTTCTCCGGTCTCAGAGTATTTTGGGATTACTCTAATGGATTGATTACAGTGCACTTTCATACATATTTCACGACTAGAAGTGCCTTGTTTATGATAACATACCATAATAAGTATTTGTAATTATGCTTTTAAGTTTCATGTTGTATTGTATTGTATTTGAACGAGTGAGATCTAGGACGCGGTTTTCCAAGCATTTCTATGCACTTAGGCCACAATTGGCCCATTGTGCAACCTAACTAAAAATTTTGCCTATCTGGGGTAACTCCAACTCCAGTAGTGATTTTTAACGTGGCGAGGGACCTACAGCTTCCCCCGCGGCCCCTTAGATCTACAGGCAAATGCGCTAACCACTAGACCACCGAGGCCCGCAAGTTTTACGTTAAGTGTATTTTATTGATTCTATTAGAAAATGCGCAAATAACTGATTATCGATTTTAGATTGTTTTCTATGAGGTTATAAGTACCTAATTAAGAGATAAGTTGTCGACATGGTCATTAAAATCAAATATTTAGAACTTTAGTTTTGGAAACCATACCAAAAATGTTGCTAAACTTCAAGAAATAATTGTTTTCTTGGGTGATGCAGAACTTTTTCACACCACTTATATAGTTTCCAACATCAACAGAACTGTTCCATATTTTAAACGACATAATCAAACCTTGTAAAAAATTTCGAGTCCCAACTGCTTATACGCTTCTAACACAGACGCTGTCGGTAACTCACATTCACTTTCCTCGTCTTCATCACTAATAACACTAACAATGGATTTATCAACCGATCGCTCATTGATTGTTGAATTCTGAAATTATGCTGGAGCTATTTTACAAACACTATTTACACAAACAAACAAATTACAACTTTCAAAGACACGGTTTTGGATTATTAAAAATCCCTGCATGTAGTTCGTTATAAAAGGTTAAACAGGGCAATTACTACGGTAAATGTTGTTTATTAAAAAGCGTGTTCGATATTTCGGATAAACTCCTATATTTAAACTAATGGATCGTGTTTATAGAACTTTAGTTTATGTTCGCTCTAACCGATAGATCGCTATAAAAGTATTGGTTATAAGCGGTTCCTACTGTATACATGTTAACTATCGCTTTATCCCTTTCTAACGCTGAACCTGTTTTGTATACAGCGTGTCCGAAAAGTATGGAATATGTTATATAGTGCATTAAATATACATATTTCATAAAAGTACTCGGACACGTCGATTTTTATTTTTAAATTGTCATTTAGAGATGTAATTTTCAACCCCCCACCCCTCAACCCCTAAGCCCTAGCAACTCCAACTTTAAAATTTTAAATAGCAAAATACCCCTTGTGATACCTCATCTGATAGCTTTCTTTATGCTGAATACAACAAAAAAAAGTTTTTCAAAATCGGTTGATAAATAACGGAGATATTTACCAAAATGTATTCAAATGAAAGTGCCAATATTCGAGCAGGCGTTGATACGGCTCTAGCGATGAGTGGTAAAAACAATTGAAGTTTATGTTCTCAGTACGTCCTGTAAACATTTCGATGGGTTTTGAGAAATTCAGAAAAAAAAAATTTTTTTATGAAAATTTTTTTTTGTGTTTTTTCTTAATTAATTTAATTCATTTGAATACATTTTGGTAAATATCTCCGTTATTTATCAACCGATTTTGAAAAACTTTTTTTTGTTGTATTCAGCATAAAGAAAGCTATCAGATGAGGTATCATAAGGGGTATTTTGCTATTTAAAATTTTAAAGTTGGAGTTGCTAGGGCTTAGGGGTTGAGGGGTGGGGGGTTGAAAATTACATCTCTAAATGACAATTTAAAAATAAAAATCGACGTGTCCGAGTACTTTTATGAAATATGTATATTTAATGCCCTATGTAACATATTCCATACTTTTCGGACACCCTGTATATCAACGTAACGATAGTAGTTTTCAGTAAATAACAATTTTGTTTATAAATGTTTGTAAATGCCTAAACGTGGTTTCAGCTGCTTGTACAGTAAAACAATACGCGATGTCTAAGAAGTTTTTGGCAAACGGCATGAATAATAGATGCCGTCTGCGTGGTATTTGCATAATTTTCTCATTCGACATGCGTAGGTTTCCACTTTGACAGTCATTTATGCATATATGATGTTGCAGAACAATTACGTCTGGTTGTGATGTCTGGTTGACAGTGATAATCGAATACACAAAAAATTAATAAAAATTCCATTAAATCATTTTCCACCCAATACCTCCACAATCTAATAATCAATTCACCTCGTTAGCTTTATGTATTAAAACGGAATTTCATTTTTAATTTATTGCCACGCAAATTTAATTTAAACTATGTGCAAGAATTCGGAGCTTATAAATTAATGTTGACATCTCGGTAGGTACCAGCAAAAAAGTATAAATCCAGAAAGCAATTTTCTCGTTTCCAGGCCTGAAGCAACCAGTGCGTGTTAAAGAGGAAATATCTAACACAATAACGGCTTTTCCTAATATTAAAAGGGAGTTATTCTCGTTATAAGAGTCGTATTACCACTTCTTATATATGTCAGTTGTAATTTTGATTTCCCAAGTTAATATCGCGGAAAGTTACAAGAACCAAGACAGTGGCTGCGACAGCCCTTTATTGATGGCACATTCTGTGAAATACGACTCTAACAACGTCAAGATTACGTTTAATAATGCCACACATTCTCCGTAATAATTTCTAATGAAAACGCCATGAAAGTTTAATCCGTCCAGAGATTAAGCCGCCCGAATGTACTTCCAATTCTAGCCTTGAATGTACTGACATCACACCTTCACGTTGCCCAAATATCTCAGACATTGTTTCATCCTGGAATTTTGCATCTCATAAAGAATTACGTAAAAACGCCCAGAAGCTTGTGAGAATTTTCAACGCGAATTCGCGTTTATTATTTTGTTAATTAGAAAAGCGGAGGTGCCGTTTACGCAGTTTAATTCGAGCTAGGCATATTTTATGCGTCAAACCAAAAATCCAAACCAAACTTTTTTCATCAGACAGGAAGCGGAAATTTTTAGCATCAGATTTACATGTTAATATTTTATTTGTTTGTGTTCAGCCTAGAAAACTAATTTTATTGCCAGGGCTTCTGAAGACCGGTCCTACTTTTAGTAACACCTTAAAAGCGTTGTCTAGCAAAACGAAAGTAAAAGCGAAAATATCACTTTTCGTGTGTTGGATATTAGTTACACCGGCAAATGTTCCGTTTTACGTTTCCATTTAGGAAACAGGTATTTCACGTTACGACAGCAACTATTTTGTAAATTTTCTAATTAAATAACGCACGTTTGATTTTATGGATTTCCCTTTTGAATGCTGTTTCAGGAAGTAAACTAATCCAATTTATGGTCGTTTTAATCGTCTATACTGGAAAACAAACATGCTCTGATTTCTGAATTTGTGTTTGATAATCTAGTGGCGGTCTCAGGCTTGGCGGCCCCAAACACAAACTCGTTTTAATGCTACTAAATTGATACGAAAATTTTAAACCAAACTAATTTTGAATAACATTAAATAGAAAGAAATGAATAGTAAAAGTAGATGACAATACGTAAAATAGGATGTAGAAACTGAGAAAAAAAACATAGAATGCGTAATTATTTTTCAACAATTTTTATTGTTTATTATGCCTTAGAAATATAAGGTTGTAATGCAAGAACTATGTGACAATTTTAGTGTAACATTAATGGAGTTCAACTGAAATGGCAAAAAACATAGTTTACATTAACCCGCAAAATTGGGAAACATATTCACGAAAAAGAATTTAAAAAGGAAGATCCATGACTTACCAAATTTGTAAAATGGGTTTCCTCCGTAGCAATTAGTTATTTTTTTGATATTGATTATACATTACACGTCTGTATGTTAAATTTCATCAAAATCTAACAAACCACGTATTAATATGTAATTTTGAAAAATTTTGAATTTTCTTTAGGAACCAATTAAAATTTCTGTAATTATTAAATACTCCTTAGCAGCAGCTACAACGATTTACTTTAATTTTATGGGTAATGATAAAGGCCGAACTGTCTAAAAACAATTTTTCTATTGCAATTTTTGAAAATTCAAATTTAATACCACCGATACTCAAAAACCGCTTGGGCTTGCAAATAAATGTAACATACAAAGAGGCATTAATATTAAAGGAGAAATAAGTATTTGTAACACTCTGTAACGTAGCATAAAGGTCAATTTTTAAATTTAGATGATATTGTATGGTTATCCTGTGTATAATTTTTTCATAATCTGTATCTAACTGTATTTTTTGATATTTTTTCTTGGTTTTTATTTGTTTAAAGTAGTAAGCAATATCCCTTTTTTTGCCTATGGCCTATATCCAAAAACATAACCATAATGACTTCTTTTGTATATTAAAAGCTTTTTGTTGCCATGAACAAATAATTAATTTTTATTACAAATTTAAGTAGTATTTTATCTAAAACAAGAAATCCCGCGTAACCCGAAAATAATTTACACAGCCATAAAAAGAAAAAACTCTGAGATGTGATTGAAAACGGACATGTATTCGTATTTAAAACCCTCTTTTTCGGAGTTATATCTCAGAAGTATTGAGCAATTGTTTATACAGCAGTACGCAGATAAGAGTTTACTGAAAATATTTATTTATTTTTTTATAATAAACAACAATTTACACTGTATCCCGCAAGAATGGAACACGTGTCAAATAATCTCAATCTATAAGAAATGAGATAAGAAGAATTGCCAAAATTACCGGGGAATCAGCATCCTACCGACAATAGCGAGACTATTCGGAAAAATAATGAAAAGTAAGATACAAGAACAAATGCAAGCTTTTAGAGAGGAACAAAGTGAATTTAAACCAGAACGTTCGTGTCTTGATAACATCCATTCTGTAAGATAAATTATTGAAAAGAAGAAGAAGAAGAATATACAGACACATTTGACGATTATGGATTTGTAAAGGCTCTACAACTGTACTCATATATCAAATTTGGCAGACAATGAGAAGAATGGGAATTGAAGAAAAATGGGTGAGAGCAACAAGGACAATATATCGTTGTACCAAAGCAAAAATAAAGATTGGCAGCAAGTTAATGAGAGAATTTGATGTGACAAGAGGTTAAAACAAGGATGTACTCTATCTCAGGCATTGGAGATGTAACATAGGAAATGTGGTTGAATGGGAATCCATACAGGACATGTAATAATGCATTCGTTAATGTTTTTCAGACGATTAAATAGTCTCTGCTCAAGAAGAAAATGATGAGTTTCGATTATTAGGTGCAATAATTTCTAACACGGGAAAAATAGAAGAGATCATCAACGACAAAATAATAAAAGGCCGAGGAGCCACTAAAGCCTTACATTGTAACGTTCCTTTGGATTCCCCTTCAAATTCAAAGAATTAATTTAATTGCGAAAGTAATGAAGTGAAATATTATTACTGAAATGTGTTTGGTCTACATCGACTGCCGAAAACATTTCCTAGAATTGTGCACTTGGAGTGTTACACGTGTCGCGGGTCTCTCTGAAGAATCCTTGTCGTGCCGGCTGATTCACAATTTGTTTTAGGAACTTAAAATGTCTGCTTGAGACTCTTGCGGTGATCACAAATTGTGTGTTAGAATTCCGGGTTGGTAATTGATTCTGAGATTTAACTAAAGTTTTACGTTCTACCGTTTTAAAAATATCAACAAAAATCGGATTATTAACGAACAGGATACTATAATATTCTGAGGAACGGTGTCTTCTCATTTCGCCTTGTGCGGGTAAATATCAACCCCCGTTCAACCCTTTAACATCATATCATTTTGAACCAACAACTTTGTGCCTGTGATATTCGTGTCTGGCTGTTTAGAACTTCTAATTCGCCATTTCTCAAATGAAAATCTGAACTACACCAGATTGTGAAATCTATATCTTTCGTCCCGTTAAATAAGGAAATAAAGAGAACCTTCTTGTGATTCTTCAACTTTTTTTCCGAACGAAGGAAAAAATTCTGCATATATTGCCGTTATAAGTGGAAACCGTTTTCTTATGATTTTTGTAAAATATCGCAACCTTCAGTTACTAGTTTTTCTAATAACTTACATTACTGTACTTATTTTTGGAAACTCGACCGTTATTGGATAAGTAACTTTGTTTCGTAGCGTAAATATCGTAGCCAGTAGCGGCAACCCTTCAAATTAGTCTCAAAGCCTTTTATGTAAATTATTTGCGGCCAACTTTCGGGGCCTCTTTGCCATTTTCCCGCTTATTGGAAGGTAAGTTCGATTGCCCGTAAGCTGTTGACCCTCCACCCTTTCACAAGAATCTTCATTTACTTGTAACTTGAAAGGATGGCGTCCATTTATTTTGCCTGGCTCTGTAAGCATTTTTCGTGAGCCAACGGTAGAGCCTTTTCGCATCGGTTCTTGCGGTCTGACGAAAACAATCGTTTGTACCGTAAAAACATGGAACAATATGGAACCGAAACCTCACAAAACAAGCAAAGAAATATCTTTCGAAGTATAACAACATGTGGGAGAGAAATGTGGCAGATGACTAATAGGATCCAGGACAATGTAAGATCAGTGGAAATAGACTATATGAGGAGATGTTTACAATACACCAAGAAAGATAGAATAAGCACGGAAACGATGTAGAAAGAAACGGAGAAGAATAGAAAGTAGAGCGTTGAGATGGTAGGGGCATGTCGAAAGAATGCATGAAGGAAGATAGACAAAGAAAGTTTTAAGTTGATCACCATGAGGTAGAAGAAGGTGAGGAAGACCAGCCGTCCAATTGAAAATCTACGTAACCAATATAATGGTAGGCAAAGAATTGAAAAGAATGGAAAATGAGTTTTGCACTCAACATTCTTATAGGCTTTACTCACCCTGGGGTACCTGTACAAGACATGTTTTCAGATATTAGCATAGGCAAATAGACATTATTTGCCTATGACATTAGCTGAAGATTAATGGGCAGGTACATCGTTTAAACATCGATAAAAATAATAATGGAATTCTTTACTTTTGTCTTTGCTTCTGTTTTTGTAATTTTGAAAATGTATCTCTTAAATGTAAATGTAAATATAAATACCCTCAGAAGGATTCCAAACAAAAGCTTGTATAAACACAATTTTGGTGGAGTTCAACAATACATTACTACAAAATAGGCAGCCAACAATATTATTCGGGTAGGTATACGAAGCGTTTTTTCCCAAACATTCAAAGTCTTAAAAGCCGTTAAAACTAGACGTCAAAGATTTATTAGTGTTACTGATCGTGTATCCATGGCAAATACGGATGCACCGAAACCATGCAGAGAAAGCGGGTAATATTTTTAAAAATTATTAAAGCAATAAATGCTCTTGGGCCTATGCGCAAACCCGCCCCTGTTATATATTCATAGCTACATTTACTATAGTTTAATTCAAATTTTTCCATTAATTTATCGCGAAACAAGTTAAAAGTAACATCACCTGGGAACGCTTCATAAAATTGGGTTAGATAGCGGCATCCAAATTTTAAAAATGTATTACCCAACGACACGGCGGAAATTATTCCTGCCTGTGTTATATTTCGAGCTTGAGCTAACTCGAATTAATTTTTTTAACCTCGAGCAAGCGGGAATTTCTGAACCAAGCCATCCTGGGTACATAATTTCAAATAATTCGTTGTTGTTTTATTACGACACCGATGTTTTCCGGTTTATAAGAGGAAATATCTCCAGCTATTACTGAGGATTATCATAATTCAAAAGGATGTTGCGCCCTGGGTTTTACGAAATTATATTTACGAGACTTTTAGTTAAGCAGAGCGAGTAACGCTTAAAAATTGAGCTTTTTATGGGTATTGAAGACAAATTACGCGTGTGTACAGCAAGGGTGTGCAACGACACGTTGAAATTTTGATACGCGTGTCAGTTTCCTTACAAATGACCTCATTATAATGTAAACCTGCACTTCGCGGTGAGTTGGGTGCGAAGGAGGCGGCGATCCCGCTCCCCTTGGACAATCACAATGACCGACAAGCCTGAAGAATGTGCACGTCTTCCTGTCCCTCTGGTTTACACCGCGAAAGCGAACGTTGTACGTGGAGTTATCGACAGTCGATTCGATCCGTGTGCATGTAGACCGACCGCTGGAGACCGATTTACGGGGCGTTTTCAGAATTACACATCAGCCCTTTTAGATACAACTCCGGAGAGCACGAAGCACACTATATCCATCGAATAACAATATATACTTGAAGTTAAGTTCGAAAAGTCTCATTCATTACGTCGAAAGCATTATTCTAACACAAGGGGTAGGTTTATGTCGGCGCCGTTCGATGAAATGGAGGAATTTAAAGGGTGCCTTTGTAATCTGACGTTGAAAGTCAGACGTATTTAATTGACAGTCGAATAAAGGTCGAGAATCTAAAAGCCGCAAACTAAGATATCAAATTTCGAAAAAATTGTGTTAAGCTCCATACCATTCCTTATTTATGGAGTGTGTTATGTAATTTACAAACCTTTTCAGACTTTCGTGTGCAGTACAGCCTTCACCATGATAGTGTGAGCGCTTTTAAAACCCTACAACATAATTTTGTTTGCTTTACGTTATCAACGTAAAATTTGATAATGGTACAACGTGGAATATGTTAAGAATAATACGAGGACAGCCTTTTCTTTTTTGGAACAACGCTTTTATTGCTTTTCAAAATATTCGCCTTTAAGATTTATACATTTTTATTTGCATGCGTTCGAACCAATTCTCGAAACATTTTTTCCACTCTGACGTCGGTATTTCAAAACCATGGGTTTTGAAGGCTTCAACAGCTTCTTGAAGTGATGACAATCGCTGTCCACGTATTTTTTGTTTGCCATTCGGGAACATAAAGAAGTCGTTAGAAGATAAATCAGGTGAATACGGGCAATGAGACATTAAGTCGATGTTTTTCTCCTTCAAATAATTATTTGAAGGAGAAGAACATTGATTATAATCAATTGTTTGACGTGCTGTGCTTCGTGAACGAACAACTTTTGTGGGATTCGGTTCATCTTGGAACACCCAAACAGTGGATTGTTGCTTAGTTTCCCGTTCATACGAATATATCCAAGTTCCGTCACCTGTTACGATTTTGCATACAGATTTTGCAGTTCCTCGGTCGAATGTTTTGAGCATTTCCTTACACCAATTAACACTAGCCTTTTATGAGCTTTGGTCAAATTATACGGAATCCATCGGGAACAGATCTTTTTTACAGCTAAATGTTGCAAAATCGAATGCACTGCAGTCTTAGATATGCTTAAGGATGCCTCTATCTCACTGTAAGTCACATGCCAATATTCTTCCATCATGTTGCGCATAGCATCAATGTTTTTTGGAATAACAACCGATTTTGGTCGACCTTCACGAAATTCATCACTGACAGACCACGACGAAATTCTGCAAACCAATTGTAACAGTCTTTTCTGATGGTGCTTCATGACCAAAAGTTGAACGAAATGATTCTATGCATTGTTGTTGAGTTAGGCCTTTACTAAAATCGTAAAAAATCATCGAATGAAAACCTTCACGTGAAATTTCCATTTTTCCAC
>JABXWE010016924.1:0-44950 GCA_014611495.1 Limonius californicus | reverse complement strand
ACTTGAAATATCTCGTAAATAATTGCTCAAAAAATGTAAAAGTACAGTATTTGGTCATGTAGAAAAGAAAATGTAAATAAATTAATTGATATTATTTTATTATTATTATTAGCCCGCAACATCCCATTGATGGGTAATGGCCCCCTCCATGAGGGGGGTTGTTGATCTACTCTCTCATAGTGATCAATCCTCGTGGGAAACAGGCGCCGCGTTCACGTACGATCAGGAGAGTTAAGACAGCGTTGGCTCCGGTCAGTACTTAGATGGGTGACCCGAAGGTTACGTGAATTAATTGATAGTGTATAAAAATACAATTATTGGCGTACCTGAACGGGAAAGGATAGGTTCCTGAAACTTTACGTTATTAATTATAGCAAAACGCAATCAACAATGTTAAATAATTCTGGCCGTATAAACAAATAACTGTTTTTAAAATATTATATTTGCGTTAAAAAATGTTTGCTGACTTTAATTTATTGACAATATTTTAATATAATTTAGTGACTCATCAAAGTATGCCACGCATTTCAGAACCACCCTTTATAACTTTTGATTGAATGCTTTGTTTACATTGCCTTTATTTGCAATTTCATACGTCAAGTTGTTTTTAAGTGTTTAATGTAACTTTAATCCTAATCGCTTCTGATACTTTAGTTACCGTCATTTTATGAAAGATATGTTATAGCTTTTTTGATAGATGTAAGAAAAATAATTTGGAAGAGTCGTTCAAAACACACCGAAGGTAAGCTTGTTCTGAAGTGTAGTGCGAACTTAATATGTTTTCCTGAAGGAAATTGAAAATGAACTAGGAAGAATATCACCGCTGTGAATGCGAGACGTGGCAAATAAATGGTGGCATTTTATTTTCATTCATTTTACTTTTCATACTTAGTGTTGTAGTATTGTTTTGGAATTTGTTACAAAATTACTCACGTATTGTTATAAAATATGACATTTTTTGGCATACGGTTATACAGTATGATCAACAAGATTTTCGATAGTGCTTGACTACCAAATAAAACGAGTGTCTTTACTTAAGCCATGCAATTTATAATATTTACTGCAATTAATTAAAAAGTTATCAACGAATAGTTGAGTTGCTACAGTATTTAATAAATTATTACTCTAGAACATAAATAAATTACATGTAATTGTATAACCAAAGAATATAGATATATAGATATAGATATCTATATTCTTTGGTATAACTGAGCATCAGCAGGTGTTTAAGTGCATCGAACCTGAAGGTGAGCAAACCGGCGAGATGTTTAATAATAAATAGTGATTTACAGACTGCCTTAAAGCTAGCTTTCACAACATAGAAGGTTTTCTGTTGTATCTAAAACAATAAAACTATTTAATATAAATGAGGCGCTTATTTGCAAAACTCGCTATTTGCTTTTTAACAAAGTTTTCAGGAAACGAAAGAAACGATTTATTCATTAACCGAACTAGATTTGCATGCGCTATTTTTGTATGGAGTGTTTTGCATTTGCAGATATGGAATTTTGTATTTTTCAACCTAATTTGTCAACCGTTTCTTTGCAACAATTAAAATTGCAAAGGAGTTTTGCAAATGAAATTAAGGTAGGTATTTGGTAAAAAAACTCCTACATTCACCGTAAGAGTCATTAATAGTTTTAGCAAAAATGCAAATAAACGTCATTTTTCTGTATAATAATAGAAACAAACATATTATATATTATAAAACCAAAGAAAGCCTACAAAGTAGTTTAAACAAAAAAAAATCGTCACGTTGGTTTTGGCATTGTTCAGATGGTTAATTATTCTTTTCTTCTGTTTCTTCGGCAGGATCTACCTGTACAATGTGATTCTTGTACAAATAAAGTTCTGGAAGGGTTCTCCAATCGTCACCATAATGTTCAGTCAACAGACCATTAATGCTTGCTTTACCACCCTTCAACTGGGTTCCTATAGGCAACTCCAAAGGAGCTATTGATGAACGTGAAAAATTCTTCTTGTAGGTGTTCCGACGTCAGACAAGTAATTTTGTTCACCTTGCACAAGTACATTACTTCCTGTTTTGTAAAATATATAATGTTTGGCCTAATTGAATTTAAAATAAGTCCAAAAACTCGGTCAGGAGGAATGAACGAGTGGCCCACTATTGGAAAAGTTGGTTCTAGCTTTTCAATATGTTGAGGTGATTCTCGTCGAAGCCAGCATTGTCATCATACTTGTGTTTTTGTTTTGTCCCCCACAGTCATCAGCGAACAAACATACTTTTTTGATAGAAGGATCAAATTTACAATTGTTCAGTGCATGTCGAACAGCGTTAGAATCTGTTGGGGTTTCGATTTCGGTCCAAAAGTAAGAAAAAATATTTGACGACGTTAATTTGGTGTTTGATGATCCATACACAACTGTGAGGTTATTATAATTGATCTGTTGACTAAAATAAGCTGCTTGATCGGGCAATCGGGGCAGTGCCAAATTGTTTTGGCAGTCAAACGAGGAGGATGGTGTATTAGACTTCGGGTGCTTCAACACTTTAAAGAAAGCTTTAGGGCCAGTTCCACCAGCTCTGATTAAGTATTTTAATGTCGGTGTGTACAGGTTATCCAAAGATCAGTGTTCCACCATCTATTTGATCATGGTTAACGGAAGTTAACCAACCTTTAAACTAATTGCCCAGTTTTGGCCGGTTACATCGAGTTAAACATGATTAAAGCGTCACGCGTGGGCATTTTGTTTGCATCAGCTGAAGCAAAAGTTGACAGCTTGAATAACTAACCTCAAAAGCAGTTATTTGTTATTGGTGTTATTTATCTCAATATTTCTTTTACTTTGTGAGCATGTTTTACGATAATATTCTATCATCATATGATGAAGATATTGTGAATATAATAAACAGAAGACCGCGTATGATAAATCCGAGACCAGATCACTATGAAGTGTACGACGATCTTGATTTTTAGACGGTTTCGTCTACAAAAAACTACTGTAGACAATCTTCTCATCTTCTCGTTAGAACAAAGCGAAGTTATTGTTTTTCCTGTTTTTAATTTCCGCCAAAATTTCACGTGACCTTCTGTCGACCAATCAGCTTAGCGATTGCAAACCAACGTCGAGTTTACGAGAAGACGGAGCATTACACTTAACCAGAGGTACAAAGTGAATGGTGGAACGCTATTCTGTTAATGCCGGTTAAATTCTTGGTTAAATTTTTAACCACGATTACTTAACCAACTCATTAATCAGACCTGGTGGAACTGGCCCTTAGCCTTCATAATACGCACACGATGTTCTGTAATCAAATGCCGTCTTACTTCTGCAGAGGTTGTCGTTTTCAGTCATTCCTTTGTTCTTAAACAAGTAGAACAACAGTCAGTCATCGGCATTTCAAACGCGATGCTGTAATTGGCATTGACATATTTGCAAAAATAACCAAGTTTTACATGCATATTAGTGGAAACTCTCTGGTGATACTGATCAAAAAGCTTTTTGAAGTTTAGGTCACACCCTAACACTCGATTTACTTCTACAGTAATGTGACTCAACGCAATTTCTGGATTGAATAAAGTTTTGAAAGTAAGTTCTTTTTTCCTCATTTTTTGAAGCTACTCTGTCGCAACCCCTTCGCGTTACTGGGATCTCTCCTTTAAGAACAAAATTTCTAACATTTTTTTGTATGCGATCTTTACTAATGTTTCTAATACCGAAAAACGCTTTGCTACATACTCTGATTATTTATACGTATGTGGTATTTTATAGCATAGCCTTTCCTCTTGCTGGTTTTGTGCCATTACAACAAGCTAATATTAGGGCATCTTGCTTTATCTTGTCTTTTGATTGATACATGTACTCATGAAAATTCTTAATGTTCTCCATTAATAAGGTGCTACAGAAATACGTAAATCCAGGACGTCCATCATGCCCACAATTTGGATACTTCAGCAGCACATTTGACATATGCCTGTAACAATTACGTTGTAACTATAAAGCCACTTGGTTTAAACTTAGTTCAGAATACTCCGACACTAATAACCTTTTAAATCGTAAAGCTAGGTTAGAAACACTTACCTTGCCCGGTTGCATATTCAGTAACGACAGACGTGCTAAAGCACCTCGGCTATTTTCGGTTTTACAGTGACAGCGGACGCGCTAGCTAAAATCAGTGGATCAAGCAGACGTGCTATTTTCATTAGTCTTTGTACAGGTTTACTGTGTTTGTGTTACCGAGACAAGATGAAACTGTTACCAAAATTTTGTAATTATAATACAGGAAGCCGTGAAAATCTATTCAGAGCACCTCTTACCACAAAGATTGAAGTTGAGGTAAGAGTAACAAAAACATTTCCTATTCTAAGCATGGTTAACCTCACACCAGAAGCTTTTTTGCGCCAAAATAATAGTTTAGTCGACTCAACTGGGACCCCTGCTGCAAAGCGACTGTAAAATACGCAAGTTACGTCATCACTTATATTTTTTGAAACGGCAGCTACATCTACTTAGCGAACTCTTGTTAAATGACATTTGACATTTGTTACATTGAAATATATTTTGCAATAGGATGGTTAAAGACAAGTAAAAAAGATGAATCACTAACCACGTTTACTGTTTGTAGAAATGGGTAAAAGAATTGGAGAATTTAACAAAAGAATCATGGAGCATCACTAAGACTTGGACGGCAAAAGGCGTCAAACAAGAGAGAAACGTATTTAAGAGGATATATCACTGCCACAGAAGTACTAGAACCCAAACTTCTACCTCGACCATGACGTCTTCGTCAACATCAAAAAAAGTTGTGAAAAAGTCCCGAAATATTCAGTGTCCTGAACAATTATACATAACAATAAAAAAATTTATATCAACTGCTAAATCAAGTTTCTTAGATCCATTTCTACCAGACTGGCCGTGCATAATTGAATTTCGAAACGATCACAATCATCGGCTTTTGCCGGAAAGCCTGCGAGAGAGGCCAGTTAGTGAAGAAGCTAAAAATAAAATTTTACAATTATTTGAGAAAGGACATTCGGTTAGTTCTGCATACCATACTTACTGTATGACCATGATGGAGGAATTGGTAGATAGTCATGAAGAGAATGTTCTTGATAGACATTACTTCCCTACCAAAATCGATGTACAATCTCTTTGGAGAACACATTTTAAGGCTCATTATGGACCAAATACTGGAGAAGGAATGCTGGTTCAAGTGGAACATTGCCTTAAATTGGCTGCCGAAACTAACGGAACGTTATTTAAAATCCAAAGAATTGAAACTGACTATGTTGTTGCAATTTGCACACCTATAATGCAGAGGACTGCTAAACTACCTCAAGCATCAGAAATTATGTTTGTGGACGCATCTGGTGATTGTGATGTACAGGACCACAAAATATATTTTTTGTCACGCAAACACCTGCAGGTGGTTGTATATTGAGTAGCAGCCAGAAAGCTGACGTGTTTTATATTGCTGTAAAATTACTTCATGACTTATTACCTACGAAAATATGCCCTTCGGTAATCCTTACTGATGATGACATGGCTGAAAGAAATGTTCTTAAGCTAGTTTGGCCTAAATCAACGTTGCTCTTGTGTACATTTCATGTACTAAAAGCTTGCTGGAAATGGATAAAAACTTCTAAAAACGGAATAGCAAAGGAAGATGCCCAAGGCACATATAAACTTTTTCGAAATATCTTTACAGCCGAAACAGAAGACACTCTGAATGCAGCAAAGAAACAATTTTACGAGTTTGAAAAATATCCACAATTTAAAAAATATGTCGAATCCATGGTAGACAGAATTGAATTATGGTGTTTATTCTACAGAAGAGAACTAATGATACGTGGATCAAATACAAACAATTACACTGAAGTCATGTTTAGGCTTTTAAAAGACATAGCTTTGGAAAGAACGAAAGCTTTTAATTTAACACAGCTTACAGATTTCATTGTTACCAACTTTGAGTGTTATTATAAACAGCGTCTACTTGATTTGGTTTTAAACAGGGTTTCAAAGTCGACTCATTTTCGATACCTGCATGACGATAAAGATGTGCTTCCTTCAAATATACTGAATACAGGAAATTTATTGTACAATGTTACTTCAACAAAGGACGAAAGTGTTGTATATATTGTTGACATGCTATGTTGTAGATGTACTTGTCCTGTTGGATACAATGGGAAACACTGCAAGCACCAAGCTGCTGTAGTTAAGAAGGACAATATACTTACAAGCATCAATACGTTATCTGCAGAAATGAAAATAAAGCTGTTCGAGGTAGCATGTGGAAAAATGCCAGAGCCAAAAACGTTTCTTCCTCTCCAAGGTGAAAGCAATTTTAATTTGAATACTGCAATGAGAAAAGAGACAACCAGAGATTTTATACTTGAGACAGAAGAATTAAATAACGACTTACCTGTGGAAAGTATCGGAATTCCCTCGAATTACGACATAAATGTCCTTAAAAAAAATGGAAAGCTTATTCAGAACATATTTTGAAGAAAATTGACGAGAATCCTGTTGCTTTTTATCCTGCTGTCTCCGCTTTTTTAACAATAAAGAAAAATACGCTAAAAGCGATAACAGCTTATTGTCAGGACTGCACTATTCCTTTAAATATACAGGTGTAGCTTCAAAAGTAAAACAAAGGTGCGTGAAAAAGGGAAAGATGATTAGTGTTCAACCTAGCTCTGTAGCAAGACGAAAGGTTTCTATGGGAGGCAAAAGACAAGTAGCAGCAGGTCGAAAAAAGCAGAGTTTAAGACGAAAGAAGACAAAAGCTCCACACTCTTTACAAACATGTGTGGAATTAAATGTAGGGTTGGGTGAAAATAAATTTAAAAAATAAAGTTTTATTTAGATAACTTAGTATGTAGGTTTCTTGAATGTGATTTATATCATACTTTTTACTTTAATAAATGCGGAAATAAATTCCTTATATATTATTATTTTGGTTATTTTAAATAAATGACACTTACATATTAAATGAATTGTAAATTGTATAAAGAAACCGAATTTTCTGTCAAATGTATCAGGTAAGTAAAAGCAGACGGTCTACGTCTACCCCGTCTGCTTCTTCTATACTTTGCAAAAATAACCGAAACCGAACGCGAGTGGCTAGCACGTCTGCTGTTACTGAATATGCTGCCCGGTTTCCTACATGTCGCTTATATTGTTCGGGTTGGCGAATTTTCTTTCGTCCTTGTCCTACAGGACTAGGTACAATTGGTGCACGTCTTCCATAATAAATTAAAAGATTTTAAAACTGCCAGTTGACTAAGACGTGTGCGTTACTATATGCTAACAAGACATTTAGTACACTTGCAGCTGAGTACTGCGTGAGGATAGTCTTTGCAAGTAAAACGTCAAACCAAACAGCCAGTTTTGAAAATAATTCTACACTTTGATGGTATTTCTTGGTGCTAAAGAGCCACTTTCGTAGAAATCCGATTTTACCATTCGACCAATCTTTAAAATTAGATCATCTTGGCTTATTTTCGTTATTTTTGTCGATTAGCAAGTTTTGCAAATAAGCGCCGCAAATACACAAGCCGGTAAAACCACGGTAGGGTACATTTTAAAAATGTGTATAACGTACATATATCATACTGCTTGCTTCAAATTAGGAAGATGTTTAAGGAAGGTACTAAGGCCGTTACTTACCAGGAATTCATAGATACTCAAAAATTAGGTTACATGCGCCCAATCAACAGGTTAGTCTAAAGATGGTTTGTATCCGTGCTATCCAAAATTTATTTAGTGTAATGTAAATTAATGTGTGGTGGTAGCTCAGTTGGTAGAGCGCTCGCTTTCTGAGTAAAACGTCGATTTTGGCTTGGGTTCGACTAAGAAGTACTATGCAGAATTATAAAAATTTTGTCTGCAACCCACCACACACAATTTCCCAATCCAGCTTGCAATCTTAATGTTAAAAACCGTCTTTGGAATTTCTGCTGTTCGGATTAGACGTTAAACTGTAGGTCCCCCGTGTTTCTACCTTAGCGCTGAGGAGAAATACGTGGCAGAGAAGAGGTCGATGCCCAGCAGTGGGACTAAAAAGCTGCCGATGAATGTAAATTTGTTAATTTGTACTGTATATTTTAATGCAAAAAAAGAAAAATATACGTAATAGGCATTTTTTGAAATGTACGCTGTGAATGTCTTACGGAATTGTTATGACTTACAGAGAATTCTTCCCTCAATTTGTAAGTATGAAAAACAACTAAATTGTCATCCCTGTGTATATAAGTTATGCATTGAGAAATTTTGTATTTTTGTATTTTACAGTAATAAATAACTACACGTTGTTAACTGTTAATAATTGCAGTATGTGCTATAAACTGTATGGCTTACGTAAAAACACGTATTTTGTTTCCCATAACTTATTGAAAATTTTACTCATCATACTGTATTTTTAGTATATGACCGTTTCTGGTTTATTGAACATGAAATATCAGTAAAATTATTGCTTTATATCATCTATAGTTTTTCATTCATGGTTATCACAAAAATTAATTGATTGAGTAACGGTTACAACGAACTGGCAGAATAAATTGATTTTACACTTATTGTTTACGACTTGACATATTAATGACTGTTATATTCGTTACGAAATGCAGGCTACCATTTCATTAAAACTGATTTGATTATTGCGTGCTAATTATGTGTCGTGTATGTAAAAGCTAAACACACTTGCCATGTTCTTCACCTTACCTTGACAATTACAGTTCTTCTAAGGCATGGGAAAAACATCAGAACCAATTAAGGCGACGAAACCTCACAAAATAGAGCAATAAGAAACTGAATCCTAAAAAGTTTACGTTCAATTCAGTTCTTTGCTTTTTAATATTCCTCTTAACAGTACGTGACAAAAATCCCTATCTATTTGAGAAATAGTAGGTTGTCAGTAAAACGAATACTTTTGAAGGTGGCACGTGCATTCCGCGAGAATATGACGTTTTATTTCGCAAACATCTAAAATAAAATGTAACCGGAAAACAAGTACAGTTTTTAGATTTTGTACAAGAACTAATAAATAAGCGATTTATATTTTTCCATAATGAGAACATTCAAACATTGAATTCATAATCAGATATAGTTTTAGCTTAACTGCCTTAGTATTACCCATATACATCCTTATGAAATTAAATGTCAGACATTAAATCCAACGTTAGCACTTCGAACTAACTTGAAATGACATCCAGCACTTCGAAGCCGAATATAGAAATGACAATCTACTTTCGATGAAAGTAAGGCTGTTGGGTTGTTCGGCTGTCTGCAACGGCTTCGAAATCCACACTTGAGGTTTCAATCTCTACCGAAATCACATGGAGAACTGTGCGTAGCAGATCGAATCAGCAAATTCCTTCATTTTTGGTTGTATAAAATATTTCGAAGGTGTTACGTTGAAATGAATTTGAAGTATACCCAACAATGTGTATTGTCTACTTCTATTTGGTTATCGGGTTACATTATTCTTTCAACATCCATTTCGATTTTCACGTTTCTACTATATATTGTAAATAAGCGATTTGCTATTCTAATATTTTTAAATCATTGAATTATTCCACTCCAAAATTAAGAACACCAAAACAGAATGGCTGGATAAATATAAGAAGCTCTAGGTCAAGTGATTCGCGCGCGTCTGGTTAAGGAGGAAAGGACCAATACGTCATAGAAACTTAATATTTCCTCATCTTACAACTTCTATCTATTTATAGCATAAATCGTGATGAACTTGAAGGCACTTGTGATTGAGATTATTGGTTTTCACTGAATACATTTACACATATCAATAATCTAAAAATGTATAAGTTTATTTTAAATTACACTGATAGATTTACATTAAAAAATATATATAATAATTTCAATATTTTGGATCGTAATTAGTAGTTTACTATTATAATATCGGTAGTCTGCGATAATTAAAATTTACACGTAATCAATTTTTAATTTAGTTTGTTTCTAGTACAAAAATATCTTCAAAGCCAACAGTTAGTTAAATCATGAACGTTTGTGAATTCACATGCGTTTGTTTACGTCTAAAAGTGGTTATTCGAAATGCAAGAAAATGTAATGAATTTAAAATTTAGCATTTTATCACAGTGTCGTGCATTTGTTAGCAACAAATTAGTACTCATTTATTCTGCCTTAATTTGTTAAGAGAATTAGTCCTGCCTGCAAAGTTGACCTATTGCCTTAAGTTAAAGTTACTGATTACGGTTGCTTTTTTGGACAAAGCTCAGAGTTTAACATTCAGCAAGCATTCGGTAAATTTAATTACCACTGCGGCTGTTGTCAGGAACTGCGACAGATGGTAGCAATGCGCACTGCGCTGTTCCATTGCTTCTTCCGGCTGTCAGATACCAAGTAGTAACCGTTTACTTTTATTCAAGCTGCATCTTTAATTAAAAATGTATGGTACATTATATGGGGCCATCACGTCGATAACACGATGTCCTATGTCACCTATCCATTTAAATATATTATATCACTGGCGCTTTACTTGTTAATCTACTACTAAACTAAACCTACATTTTATAAATAAATATTTACAGTATAAAGTCACTTCTAAATTAAAAGTTCAAGGAACATAACTGCCAACTCTTTTCGACACATCACTATCTGATTTACTTTGTATTATAATACTGCATCACATTAGCAATAGCTGCTCGCGCAAATTCACTTTCACAAGGACTTGAATCCCAAAAAGCTCCGCTACAACCTAGTTGCTCAAAGCATCTGTAGCTTACGTCTGCTGAAGTGGTAGAGCAGCATGATACAATGGCCCACACGCACCTACTTGGTTGCCTTTTATCACCAGAAGGTTGATTTTGTGAAGGTTGATTTTGTTCAAAGGCTGGAGGTGGAACTAGTCCTGAACTAGAAGGAGGACGTTGAGCTGCAGTGAATGGTCGCTCGGTTGTTGTTGCTACAGATAGTTGATTCCCACTTGAACCGCTACTTTCGGGTTTGTGTACTAAAGGCGGGTGAGTTGTTGTACGTTGTCCTGGTCGACGTGTTCGTCTTGTAGGTGCTGCTGTAGTTGTAGTTGGGCCGGAATTCGGTACGGTGCCCCATACAGGACCATCATCAAACCTATTCATGGTAGGCATCTCGGTTGAATTATCTGCTGTATTTGGATCTGGTGGAAGATATCCTTTGTTGGGCGGTAAATAATCTCTTGGTGGATTATCTACAGGGTAACCAGCATTCACATATACAGGTTGTGGGGGAAAATACAACGGAATTTTCCCAGGACTACCCCACACAGGGATATAATACGGTCGTCTAATCTGATAATATTGTGGTTGCCAAATCGAAAAACTACTTAAAGGTGGTACACCTACTAATGTTGCAACTGATGGGGTCCACGGGTTGTAATAGTTGCTGCCAAACCCAATTATCCCCGAGCTGTCGATGGAGCGTCTCTGCCTAGGGTCTTCCAATTTTTGCTCTTGTAATTTTTTCTGTGGGACGCCCTGTAATCCATCTTGAGAATTCGCTGCAGTAGACCGGAGCGCATTGTAAACTTTGGACTGTTTGTTGTATTCGTTCTTGGTGATGCGAGTAGATTCAAGTGACTGGTGGACGCCAACAGCTTGATCTGTTGCTTCGCTAAGCAGCTGAGGCGGATGAGGCTCATCCTCATGCGCCTTGTATTGATCTCGCGCTGATTCGAGGGGTTGGGAGGCGCTTGCTGCACACACCATCAATATCGCCACAAAACCCGTTCCCAGGATTGCCATTCTGCAACAATGATTTAAATTTAATTATCTGTGTAATGATTCTGGCAAATTTAGTGAACTCTTATTACAAAGACTTAAAACATAATGAACTCCGTAATTTTAGGATTTGTGGATGTCAATAAAGCAAACGTGTTGGTAACGTAGAGATATTTTCCAAGACACGCATCAGAAAGAAAAAGCAGCACATAAAATGCGGATGCTACTTTTAACTTCAATAAGACTAAAAGTGAGAATGCGAGATTGCTACCGTTAAATTGGTGCGGAAGGAAACAGCTGTGCTTAATGAAACACCTAACGATATTTTGGATTAAAACGATGCAAAATTCTGTAATTGCTTGAATTCACGTACTGTAAAGCTAATGTTTTACACACAGCAAATTTGAAATGTCCTCTTCTAAAACAAAGCCGGGGGTGGGTTATATTTAGACACATAGACAAAGTACATGAAATTGTTGATAAATATGCGGCATTTGTTACACGTGCTTGTTGTTAATTAATAAAGTAGCTAGAACAATATTAAATCTCATAAAATTTCGGAGTATTATTTTAGTGGTTCTAGAATAATAGAAATATCACGTATAAAATTTGATGGACGGTTTAAAGATTAAACTTGCTGTTAATAAATTGCGTGGTATGTGTAAATAAAAAGGTTGTCAATCAAGCAGAGAATTTGTTTTGTCGGATACAAATCACGTTTTACCGTTTTATTACAGCAATTTTATCGATGTTACAGTCAAAAGCTCGAGTTTAAATTAGCAGCATTGTAATGTGCTCTTTCGATTTTTTGGGGTTGTGCCATTGTACTAATTGTGCAGATGAGTGATTTAAAACCGGTTATATTCTTCAATTAGAAAAAAAGCACACTATAGCAATTTTCATATAACACTTTATCGTAGGTTTGCATTTTCTACAAAATGAGAAATCAAATTTGGTAAAAACGAATTAGAAAATAAAGGGACGTACTAATTATTTGTATATAACTTACATGGGTTACTGCCTAAATTTCACAATATTAGAATATGTATTTGTTATGTATCAGTACAGCACATTTGCTGTGCAAGGAATGATTTATTTCGATTTAATCGCGGCTTTATATAAGTAATAATCATGATTATTTCCGTAATAAATTTCTTAAATACGTCACCCAAAATTCTGTTTTAGTAATCCCATGCATCGACTTTGCAGCATCATGATCCTAAGAAACTGCGAGAGCTTTCAAATGAAAATGCTAATCTACGGATGTGTTGTCATGTAGGTGAAAAATATCCGACGTCACAAACTTTAAAAAAACCTGTAATTCAAGTACTACTGTAAATATTTGTTTTTTTTTACTATAGTAACAGATAAGCGAAATAACGGTTTAGTAATGAGTGTTTACCGAACTTGTAATTACCACACCTTCCCACTAGCGATGAATTTTTATTACCTGTTGGTTACATCCACGGCGTTAATTTTAGAACTAGCCTATTTTAAAAACAGTTTTCAATTTATACTTTTCGAGACCTAATCCCTAGTCATGTGCCATTAGAATTTTAAATGCTTTCATTAGCCTACTTCTATTGAACAAGGGTTTGCAATTTATGGATTGATTGTTAGGTCACGATTTTCCAAGGACCGATTCGTAATAAGTCATTGTTCCTGACCAGCGATGCCACTCCGATTGTACATTGAATTTTTCCCAATTTGTGATATTTTAGGGATCCCACGTAATTTACAGGAATTAATTGTGGAAAGACCTAAACGTTCAATTGAATGAACATTTTTGTACTATTAGTAATATCAATATTTTATCAATTTGTTTTCGCATGCTCTTTAGATTTTTCATTTCAGGAAGGTAAACTTATTTAACCCTTCCGTGACCGTGCGGGGTAACTCAGTTACCCCAGAAGTCATTTTTTTTAAATATTTTCTTAAATAATGTATTCACGGCATTGCCCGTTCATGTATGCCTCCAATAAACATTAGCGTAGGTTAATACATCATATTTGTTACTAATTTTGATTTTTAGAAATATTTTTTTAACTTTTTCATCCCATACCATATAACCAGAATAGCACCCACCCGTAAATATTCCTCAAAATGCTGCAAGTACAAGGTGCTCATTCTGTCCTCGAAAACATGACGGAAAGTAAAAAATATCACCTATGCGGACAAACAATCTGCAATGTCCATCGGAAGGAAATAAAAAAATAATTTTGTCTTGAATGCGAACAGTTGGAGAATTAATCAGTTTACATTTACTTCATTTATTTAGAATATATAAATTTTTATTTGTATCGTCAGTAAATCAAATACTTAGGAGAACTGCTTTGTTGCATTTATTTTGACTTGTAATATCTTTAAAATAAATATAAAAAAGTAAAGTACCAAAAATTTAAAGAAAACCATGGGGTAACTGAGTTACCCCGCACGGGCTGCCACGTAAATTCCATTAGCACGGTCACGGGCGGGTTAAACTCGAGGCTAGGCAGTGCGGTGAAATTCAAAGCAAACAAGTTTTGGTATAACATTCAAGAATGTCCCTGGGAATACACAAAATCAATAAATTTAATTTTTGTTCACAATTTCAAGTATTCTATATTTCTAACATTGGTATGGAAAATCTTAATGGTATACGTTATATAATTGAAATTATTTAGTAGATTTACATAGTTATTTTTATATAACAAATTAACATTGCAGTTGTTTACAGTTTCCCAAATCTGTGCATTAATTCCGTTTATATTATTAATTAAAGCTGATGGCAATAAACTACAAAAAGTAATCACAGACATCTGTTTTTAATTTCACCACCGCCCTTGATTACATTCCTGTTTGATCACGCGAGAAATTGGAATAATTTTATAATGTAAATTGCATATTGTAGTAATGCATTCATCATTAGAAATACTGTAGTTAATTAAATATTGTTTAAGGGGCTACCACACAGCCTTAAAATTAAACAAAATAAGTTTTCTATTGTCATCATAGTTACACTATTATGCAGGTTTTCTAATTACTGTTCGTTTCATTAGTAGATCAAATATCTAAGATTTACTAAAATGAATGAAGATCGGAAAATTGTTATTACATAGTGCCAAACTAGTGAAAAAATTGGTAAAAATCAACCAACGTTTATGAAATATTGGACTTATTTTGGCTACAAATTACCAAAAACAGAACAAAGCCAAGACGATGCAACCATTTTTAGTTGTTTACCATCACGAGCACCGACGGAATTGTCACAAGTCATCTAACCTACTATGTCTCGAATAGAAATTATTAGGAATAAAAAAATGAATATGGATTGCCTACGAAAAAGGCTGCACTAGATTTTGAATTCCCCGGTTTGTGAACCGCACAAGTTCAAGATCTACATATAATTTTAAATATCAGAGTTGTGAAGGAGTGGGTTTTACCTACAACGTAAATCGAAAAACACGTGCTGTCACTTTCCGTATATGAAAGAGTAACGCTAATTGCGTGTGTTTTTTGCATTAACCATTCTGTTTTCGTGACTAACCAACCACAACTTTAATGGGAACTGCATTTAGTACTAACTTTATGCTAAACTGTTAAACACTGTGAATGAAATTATCTGATGCAGACCGTTAACATCCAGATGTTTTCCTGCGAGTTACAGTTCAGTGTTGTTTCGGACCTACCTATCTAGCAAGCGTGTTAAACTTATGCTTGCAACTTTCGGTATAATTATGTTAAACTAAAATATCAGCCTGCGAATGTGGATTTTAATGATATTGAAGTGACGCCATAAAGTTTCATCTGACATTTACTATAGCACATTAGTTGCGAAAATGTGCCAAAAGTAACAAGAGTCTACAGGAAAAATTGAATGCACGAAATATTGTTCAGATATAAGTGTAGCAGAAAATTGGAAAAATAATAATTTACATTAATTGTTTATGTAGTTTAAATGAAACAACAACCTTGTCCTTGGTTAATTGTTTATAATATGGAAGGATTTCAAAGATTCCAATAAAAACAGGAGGTTTTTGGCATACCTGGAATTTTTGCTCAAATTATTAACAAACACAGAAAAGTCATGTTTTATGTTATAATAAATTGAAGCATGTTAGCTAAACAACTCGAGAAGCGTTACCTAATTTTATAATTCTTCGTTTATGGAGTGTTTTTAAAGAACTATTGCTTCTTGATTGTTTGTAAAATACAATTCTCTTTTAATATGGGTAATGTCTATGGCAGTGGATTTAACAGTAGATTGACAAAGAAATAAGTTAAACAAAATGGTGCTATAGCCCAAAATAGGTTTTAACGAGATCTTTGAGACAGCAAATATTTGCTCCTAATGTCCATTTAACATAATATTCAGTAAATTTTTATACTATGAGTATTATCAGCAAAAACACATTTTCGCACTTAAAATACAGTCGAACACCCATACACTGATGTTGGAAAGTACCCAAAAAATCACTATACCGAAACATTCATGTTTAGATAAGAAATCAATCTAATATATTTAATAATCGTCAACATTTTAAGTGATATTTTGATTATAAAACTAAATAACATGCAACTTAATTTGTTTTCAGCCTAAATCAAGTTCCTCGTTCTGTTATAATACCCTTTTGCGTATTTTCCTATTACCGTTGCATTGTTGGGGGCAATACTGTATTTTACGGAGAGATCTTTTTGGTTGACACCCTTATCGCCGTCTTCCAACATCTTTAACTTGCCCCGAGTATGTAAAGATTTTCGTTTGGCCATTTTTAAAGAACTACTTAGTTCAACACTAAGATAGCAACTAACAAATGCATGTGCAATGATAGATGAACTGGACATTAAGGCAATGAAAACCAATGATTATCCTAATTGCAACATAAGAACCTTGTTCATTAGCTGTACAATGCAATAAAAACTTCTACGAAATTTGTGAACATTTTATAATCCGCTTATACATTTATCTTTTCACTTAATTAAGAACAGAAAAGTTTCTTGGACAAACATAAATAATAGAGATAGTATTTCATAGCTCCTTAAAATTGTATGTGTATACCTTACTAATACGGTAAAAGTTTGAAAGAAAAACATCACAATATGGAGGCTTTACATCATAATTTAGAGGTAGTTTTACGTATAATTTGGTCTGGGGGCCAAGATCCTCGCAAGAATATCATACAGATAATATAACTATATGGGGATTCACTTTATGAGAGTTCGACTGTATGTTGAAAATCTTAAAATATCCATCATCTACTACAGTAATGTAGATACATATATATTAACTATGGTATTTTAGCTCTTTTGGTAATATGACTTCAACTGATAGCTGCTTCTATCTTAATGATATCAATATTAAACTCATTAGATTAAGTCAAAAAACATTTTATTAAACTAGAAATCACGTCAATAGTCAATTCCAAAACAAATTTACAAATTGAAGGATCGTCTACAGTCTAAAAATCTTTTATGGCTCAGTACGGAAGTTATACATACAGTCATAAATTCAATTCAATTCAACTGAGAAGAATTTCAAAAACTTGTGCCTTATATGATTTACAACTTTCTACAAATGTTTTAAGTCAAGTTTATACAAGCTAGAAATGCTAAAAATATATGTTATTTTGCTCGTTGTTGCTGGGATGAGCCATGCTTTAAGTGGGGAATACTTAAACACTGCAAACTCAAACATTTACTTAGCAAACACTCGTTATAAATGTGATGTCGTTGTATCTAGTCCCGTATTAAGTAAGTTGGACTGTATACGTTTAATATAATAACAAAAAATTAATTGTGGTTGCGTTTGGGACAAAACCTTCCCATCTTCAATTAAGCAAATTTCTGATTACAGTCACAATAAAAAATGCTCTGCAAATTATGAATTACCCAAAAGCCCTCATTTGCTATATCATAGCAGTCCACTATTTAGTTTTTTTATAGTACAGTCAGTAATTATTCGCAATAGTGACCACGCGTGAAGTCCAGTTACCTGCTAAATTATCTGAGCAAAATTATTATATTTTATTCAGCTAATTACATTATGAAGAATTAGCCAAATTGAGGTCTGGAGATTGTGTAGGCCATATATTATTGATTTGTCCCTTCGCAGTATGTTTGGAAGAGGTTTAACTAACAGATTAGTTACTGGGTTCTAAATACGGAAGGAAAAATCAGTTTGCATAGTAATTGGGTAATTTGGTATAAACAAATTACGCAACATGCTAAAATACAGTTGGTCGATAAATGTAACTGTTTCACTTAAACTAGAACTTTTACCGAAATACGATGTGAGTTTCAAATAATAAAGTTATTGTTGAATTATAGTAAGCCGATGATTTCCCGTGGAAATCCTGCAACTGTGCGTATTCAGTGGAAAACCCTATTCACCTACTACAGATTTACTTGCTTTAGGATTTTATATGGATAGCTAAATTTCAAGGTGTGAGATTTCGCCAAACCGTTGCGTCAGGCTAGTATATAGAACAACGAATGCCAATTTATTTTTTGCCGAATATGCAAATGTTAAATTCCTTTTTTCAATTCACGTGGAACGATTATTATTAGAGATTTGTGGGGAAAATCATTGCTGTAAATTAGCAGTTTTGTTCGAAATTTTGTAGATATAACATTAGAGTTTATTTAAATAAAGGGATATTTTTTGGCAAATTGAATACATTTTATGTAGGTATTTAGTAATTAATATGAGGTAAGCTTTTAAAAACGTTAATTCCGAATTTTTATAGAACCGCCAAAAACCATTAGTAGTCATAGTAACACTCAATTTTAACGTCCAAATAAAAAAGCTACATTATTAATCTCATTTGGCAAATTTCGAATTTAAAAATCCGAACTAGTAGTAAACTGCATTCTTTTACGAAGCGAACTGTGTTGTTATCTATCGTTTATTTTTAGGGAAATAAAGACACTTAAAAATGAGACACGCTTTTACATAACCCGATACAGCATCATATTTTTATTTTATTATTAATAATAGTTGTATGTATAAAGGTACCTATACACAATGCAAATTTAGAGCAGTAAAATGTTCGGTTATGAGTTTTATTTACAGTTCCCAGCAACGCTGTTTAAATGGTTTGGCGTTTATTTCTTGAAATATTTACATCTAGGATCGTATAATTAAATACCTTGCTATTTACCTTATTCATCCAGCGAGAGATTTAAATTAAAAGGGAATTCCACAAAACGGGATAAATTTTGTGCCTGTAAGTTGGTTTTCTGTGGGTTTGTGCTTTCAGTTTGCTTGTCCGTATCAATTACGTTTATACAACGCCATTGCGCGAACTACTTGAATAATTGCAAATATATGTAGGTACACACCTGAATATATATCTATGTATGTACCCAATAATTACAGAAATGGTGGTTTTGTGCCTTGGCATATTTTGTAAACTGTATTGCTCTCAATACAAGACATTTAATTTAATATTTGAGTGTGGGTCTGGACTACATTTAAAAACATGTTTTTGTTAGAAAAACTTTCGAAGACGCACTGCAAACAAATAGAAATTGTAGTAAACAGAAGTGAATGAAATGGTATCTTTAGGGAGGTCAAAGCTCGAAGAGCTTTAAGACCATCGGAAGTGAAGTGAAATGAATTACAAACAAAAATTACTTACTAATCTTTTCTCTCGTGATTTAGTACCGATGCTGAGATAGTAATTTGCTATACTGCAATATTCCAAAAGTTACATACAAAAATATGGAAAGCCTCCAAGAGAAATATTTCTTTTTTAAATAAAAATATTTACATAGTTAATGCTTTTGTAATTACTCCTACGTGTAAGTGATACTAAATTTTAACTTTACACCATTATATTTATGTACTTATCGCAAAAACCAGCCCGTAATGCGCTTTATTTGTTTTCCGCCGACCCTATAAAATTCACTCCACAAGTCTAACGAAATTAGGTTACCCTACATAACTTTTTCCGCCTGACTGTTGCAGAATTTTTTTATAGTGTTTCTTTTACGTTGGTTTTTCTCCGCTACCATTTATCTGGCAACTTTTCTTTCGAAGGCCAGTTTACTGCTTAATGTTATTTGTTTGCCTTTACAATAACCTTATTATATCTGGATTTATTATTATAATTAGCGCTTAACAAAAAGGGCGCGAAAATACCAAAGGTGCTGCAAATTACAATGCTATAATTATTTCGCTTTTGTAGGCTTGACATGTTTTTCCATCCATACATATCTGATTTCCGTATCGTTAGAAATTGAAGATAGTTTCTTATTAGTTAGTTTTTGGTATTAGCCAGATCATCTGGAGTGTTTGAATAACGTAAAAAATCACAGCGCTATCTAATATGTTTGTATTCTTGGTTTCAAAACAGCGCAGAGCTTAACAAGTTTAAACAAGAATTCGTAAATTTAATTACTTTAAATGTACATATATACGAGTTGGGCGGCCTTGTTTTGGTGTTTACTATTTAGCTTTACAATATTTACGCAAAAACATGTAACACAATAGCCGGCAAAAGGGTACACCAAAGGCTACAGCTTAATGTAGTTATTAAAAGTTGCAGGTTATTGCAGTTCATGAATAATCACAGGTTTGGTAATACGTAGAGCCCTTCAGAAAAGTCAATAGTAATAAATTCAGATTTTACTTTAGCTTCCTTATTTAATGAAATGAAAAAGTGAAACAATAAGAGTCGGATTAAAGAATCTTTTTAAAAGAGATAATATTCATCGTAGGTACGCAAATTCTAGGTTGTAAACTGCAAGGGACCTCGGTGGTCTAGCGCAGCAACGCGTTGCGACTCGAGGTCACACTGAATTGCGCTCGTTCCGCTGTGGTTTCGAATCTCAGCTGGGGCGACCGCATTTTAGTTAGTTAAGTTTAGGGTGCATGCTGCATGAATGGTTAGTGTGTAAGGGACGCCCGCACCCCTCTGAAGTAATGCGAAAGCGGTTCCAGGGGGGGGGACGGTAGTATGAATAAATGAGAAAAAAAAAGGTTGTAAATTGCAATACGACTGTTCTTTTACAAGTTCAACATACCATAATATAATTTAAACACAGTAAGCAATTCAATTGGCCTATCAGAATTTGAAAATCGAAATTTTCAAAAAATAGAAGTGGCCCTAATACAGGGTGTTTAAAAATTCCTTCCCCATAGAAAAAGTGGTCAAAGTACATTTAACATTGACCCTAAAAATGCAAACAGAAATGTCATACCTGTTATAATAACGCAGAAATAAACCTGTTTCATTATGAGTTATAATCAAATTTTGTCTTTAATATTTTGAACACTATCTTAGAAACATGACTACATAATTAAAATTGCCGTAAAATTAACTTTAACTTAATTAAAAAAGATTTCGTACTTCTCATTTTTCCAACGAAAAATTATAAGTACTAACTCTTGGCAACAGTGCTGAATATAGTATTTGGGACGTGGAGGTCCTGTGATTTGGCCTTCGCGTTCTCCCGATTTGAATCTTAGGATTTTTTGTGGGGCTATGTAACGACTACAGTAAATACCCAGGAAGAACTTGAAATAAGTGGACGCGACTGCCTCCTTGGACTTTCCCATACTGGAAACTGTTCATATCATCTTTATTCAACAGTAGAGTTATTTTCCTCAAAACGGTTGTTCAAGTGCTATCCTAAAACCTTGCCTCGTAACGAACAGACTTACAAGGTTTGTAAGAAGTCCCGCCAAATATCTGCGGTGCCCCTTAATTTCCTTTTAATATGCAACCAGGCATACTTCATTCTCTACTATATACGTCGCGCGGTCTAACTAGTACCGATCGCTGTTGCTACCGAGGTAAAATTTTCGAAGTCCCTGGAAATTATATTTTGTAGGGCATAAAAAATCGATTTTTTTATTTTCGCGGAAAAAGATTCTTTGACGCAAACAAATAACAACCGTTAGAATAAAAAAAATATTTTTCTAAAAAAGAGGGGGGAGGGGGCCGGTGCGCTTACATATATCCACGAGTGTAATATTTCTTTGCATATTCATATGCTCCATTACGTACTGAGCGATTCAGTGAAAACCCCAGCTTCCTATCTTTTTTCGTTTATTAATTAAAGGAGTTTGAAGTTTCAAACTTCCAAGCTTCGTAGAGGGCGCCACAGGAAAATTACGGAGTTCTTCAAAAAACATATCGATAGCCCCTTGCGAGGTCTATCGACATATGAAATTTAAAAAAATTCCTTGGAGCAGTTTTTGAGAAATAATTTTTTGAAAATTTCCAAAATTTTGAAAATTCGTAATTTAGGCCCCTTATAATTTTTCAAAAAACTTTTTATATCACCTCATTTTACCCTTCATATACTATTCAGAAAATAAAAATCATTTGAATCGATTCATCCGTTTTCGAGTAATTGGGCGTTAAACTCAAAATTTTCAAAAAATCATAGCGCCCTTCATTTTAAAGCTAGCGAGTTCGGCAAAAAACTAACAGATTTGTCTTATGACCCTCTATCGTTATCCGTGATAAAAGTTTCAAAATTGTAATCAAGAAAAAAGTGATACCAAAAAAACATGCGTAACTTCCGCTTCCGGTTTCGGATTTTTTTGAAAAGCTTATTTTTTCGATGAATTTTCGATACACCCCCGCATTCCAAAGCGCATCAAAATCGGAACAATACTTTCGGCTGTAGGAGCGTCACATACGTACATACGTACATACGTACGTACGTACGTACGTACATACCCACCCACAGACAGAAATTTTTTAAAAACCACTTTTTTGGGTTCCTAGAGACCCAAAACGGATATATCCGTTAAAATCTCGATTTCGAAAATTTTCATGATTTCAATACTTACCCTATACCTATAAGGTATGGGAAAGTAAAAAGAAGCTAGTTTTAATTCCGTTAAATAAATTAAGTACAAACACTTTTGCAAAATTTTCTGATAATTTATAATCAGAATCTACATACATCATAAAGAGAACCCCTTCAGTTAATCACATTTTCATTTTAATGTATTTAATCGTTGCCAAATTGTATAAAAAGTTTATTATAGAAACTGGAACATCTCGATACTGAAAAGTCGTTTGCAATTTTGATTTCAGCTTACTCCTATTTCACCATTTCCCACGGCGAAGGAATTTTGAAACACCCTGCATTTAATTTAGGAAGTTCGGAAAAAAGTTCAATTCATTTCGGACGCACTACAAATCTCGCTGCTTTATAGTCATTGTTCGGAAACGTTACAGAAAAATACATAAATATCTAATTTCCATTCCGGATAGATGCCGTAACAAATTTGACTATGGATTTTCGTTGTGAAATGATTTCATACTTTCACTCTATTTCTTGAGAACCTAACGTGTATGTCAGTTTGGTAACCGATTTGTAAATGCAGCCGTAAAATTAAATCAAAATTGTATGGAAAAGTTAAAAAAGAACTTTAACAAATCCTTGAGGCGGTTTTTTATAAGGCATTTGTGAAAAGCCTCAAAAATGTTAAAAGCTATTAACCCACCAATTTGCAAGCACCTCCAAACTGTTTGTTCTCAAAGGCTGTAGTATTTTATGCCCTAAACTAAATACTATTTTAAACAAAGTGGTATTTATTATATTTGCCTTCTTTTGTACAATTGTTATAAATGAAGTTAAAGGGGGACATTTAAAACACTTTAGGCTCCATACATGTATTTACAATTATTTTATAATTTTAACCATACTTATCTAATATTATGACAATAAGGGTGCCATATTTAGATTTAATATTGGGCGTTTTATATATTTTGAAGGATGTAATGCCATAAACAGCTAAGACAACAAACAGCTTCTGTATGAATCAATTGTAGCGGGGTTATAGCACCAAGATGGTGATGTGTAAAAACCTGCATAAGAGGAGTTGTCGGCAATCTTTGTTGTTAGGCAAATAGTACAAGATTGTTAGCAACTCAGATAAGTTTTAACATCTGCGCTAGGTTACCATTAAGAGCGGAAGAGCAGGTAGGTAAACTGTAGAAGCTGTTGCAGGTGTTGATAATCCTTCAACTATTTACGGTTGTTGCTTTGTAGGCGGTTTTCATTTAAGATGGGAAATTCCAACATCTGGATTCCTTATCTGCGCTACTGAGATAACATAAATGTTTGTGAAATATCTAACAAAATAAGCTTGAAAATAATGATATCTGATTACTTTAATTTTTAATCATTATACCAACAGAAACATTAATTTGTGAAGACAGAGACAGAATGCAAAAAAATCGCTAGACTTTGATTAATTAAGAATTCGGGGACTTTAATAATTGACACATGGAAATTTATAAAGTATGTCTGTAAAATAAATATAAAATATAAGCAATCAATTAAAAATATAAGCAAATATTACATCATTAAAAAATAAACGTATGTAATTATACGCAAAATAACATCCGTCTTTCAATCATGATTGTTCTCGATTGTCTAATCAAAGACGATAGTTTTCTTTCATAGACGACTGCAGTTAAGTAATTTCTTCTGTAGCTCATATGAATGCTATATTTTTAGTTAGATCAGCCATTCATATTACAATATGAAATTTATTTGCATTATACAATAAGCAAATTAGAGAGATTTAATTTCTCTTGATTATGTTTATTCCAAATATTATTGCTGGAAAAGTTATTCATTATTGTATTTAAGATGGTATTCGATGCTCAGAGCAACTTCTTGCCATTGATGAGAAAAAATCCGATAGCAATAATATTGTTTCAAATAGGTTTAATAAGAAGATTTGCTTGAGAAACACCAAATTGGAATTGGTTAATTGGGAAAACCGAAACATTTTATCCTAACAATCTGTTCCTGTTGTTCACACAGTTAGTGTTTATACAGTTATCCTAAATTGATGATTATATGTTTGAATAAATTGTCATTTGCAAAATATGTGGCAGCCATTAATTGTTAGTGCCAACTTAAAATTATATAATTTATATGCGTATTTATCCACCACGATATTATGGCTGTTAAATGCTTTATATATGGTATTGGATTTTATGGCTAATTATCTCATCGTACAAATTGTATTGGTTATGTGTACATAATTGAAAAGGTGTAGTTAATTTAAGGTATTTATATTTAGTTCTCTAGGACATCAATAATAATCGTCAAACAGATGCCACTGTAATTCTTGTTCTCGTTCATTTTCAATCATTTACTAGTTAAATTAAAAAAAAAATGTTTATTGTAATAGTAATTTTTATCTAAGATCTAACATACATGGTTTTGCTAATAATAAGCAATTACACATCGTTGTATATTTTTCATAAACATATATGCGGATGAAGTTTGAAGGCTGAGAAAAGTATATATTGGAAGTTCTATTTGCTCTGGATGATTGATTTCTTCACGAACGAGTTAAATTTATCGTCTGTTCTCTCGTGCTGGTTACGGAAGATACGAGCCACAGCATGTATGGCCAATTTTCAAAGCAACTAGTTCATAAGGTAGCATGAAAAACAAAGATTATCGTATAATTACAAGATACCAAGGTTTTGGTAAAAACACAAAACCTAACGAGTCGTGATAGGTTAATAAAGGTGACATAACAATGTTTTTAATTTGTGTCCGCCTGCCGGAACTACAGTACAACTGGGTTTTTCGCCTTTTATTATATTCTGTTATCTCTACAATATTGTCACGAACTAACACTCACGAAAAAATAAAAACATTTATGTTGTCAACATGATAAGGAATGACTAATTGTCGCACTTGCTCTGTACTAATTGTGGAAACGGTCTTGAAAAGTTTAATGCAACTGCATATATTTAGTTACATTTGTGTTATTGCAATTATGGATTTTTACACAAGATTTTACAATAATTTTACTATATACAGCAATAAGCTAATATTAGTTTAGATATAGATTTGAAAACGATTCTCATGGTTTATTGACTAAAAGATCTTAAAGCTGTTCAAGACAATATATATAAAATACTAATATAAGTAATAGAAATTAATGTAATTTGTTTAATAATTGTTATTTTATTTTATATGTGTCCAGCTAGCCTCGGCGGAATGGATTTTTACATCCGGTTACAGAATACGTATAATGCTTTTAATTTATAGTTCGTCTATTACAAATTATAATTACATAATTTAAATTGTTTGCTTTTATTCAGTTGTGCCTCTAGCTTTAGGAATCAGTCAAATGACATTTCATTTGGTTAGGTTTTTTCGCAAAGGCATTTTACAACAGGAACATGAAAATCTTGCAAAACATTTGGATAGTTCCTGAAAGATTTACCCTATTAGGTACATAAATAGAGATAGTTTTTGTTTAGATTATTAAGACACCGAGTTAGTGCTCAACAGTTGAGAAATGAAATCTCCATGAAGCTACGTGAAACTTTCAAAGACTTTCGAAATAAATCATTCCCTCCGACTAAAGGAATAGCTACCTGACGTGTGAATTTATGCGTTACAATTTTATGCTGAAGTTTTACGCTGAAAAGTGCCACTTCCGAAGTGGGTTCAGTTGTAAAACATTCAACTTTTTTAACCTTTCCCGTATGCGTAAAAGTCGGTGCTGTGCAGCATCTACATAAACAACTCGCATATCAGCTATATATGGGAACAGCTAGCGAAGATTAAATATTTATTTTCTTTTCTACTTACAACCTTTTCACAACAAATTTATATAAGATACAAGAGCGCAAAAACGCTTGGGATCACAATTTATGTATATAACAAGTAAATATTTATAAAAATGTAATATCCTAAGAACAATTTAGAAACTATATTGTTTTTGTTATTAAATGTTAATAAGACGAAGATTGTTTATTTTATAAGACTTCTTCTTCATAAGTCTTAGCAAATTTTTGACGGTGTGACATATGAAACAACAATTACGCGTTCGACAAATAAATATAGATCTACTATATCAACAAATTATGTACTATATCAAGCAAATATGATATTTAAGTATGAAAACCGATCAATAATAGAGTATCAAATTTTACATGAAGTGTTCAAAAACCCCTAAGTCGAGTACTTCAGTTACAAATTACTATTTTATTAATACAATATTAGAGCAACACGAAAACAAAATGATTAATATACGTAACATTTATTAATAAATCAACTAACAGGGAAAATTAAGCAATCAAAATATAGATTGTTGTTTCGTACGGACAATATAAAATTATTTACTATAATTTTTAGTTTTACTCCAATTAACTAAAACTAAGAAGCACATTTATACAGCATTCAAAAATTTAATCACCGCACTTTAACTAAAAAATATATTTTGAGAAATTTCTTATTTATTATATACCACATCTTCAAATGCTATTTGATCCCTAAATTCCAATCTCGAAAAATGTATAACGCTGTGTGAAAAGTAGATGAAACCGGACCCAGAATTAAAAACTTGAAAACGAGATTGTTAACCTAAGTTGTTCGATAGCTTTTCTAAACATTTTCAAAAAATACGTCTTTATAATTGATTTCGAAGATGTAATATTTAAAGGGTTATCTATTATAGTTTCGAATAGAAATAGCAATTTAAATACATACACCCAATTTCCAAATTTATAAACTTCACTTCTGAGTCAGATTTCATCCATTTTTCACTTTCTTGACTAGACATTAAGCCTGGACTATTAGTTTTCCGAAACGATGAAGTTTATCAAAATGGGGCAATAAACAAAAAAGTTATTATATTTTAGCGAATTGAAGCCACACATTCCCATAAACGCGTCGATTTAAAAAAAATTACTGAGTAATTTAGATGTTAAATAACCTCAACTATAAGTGGGTAACGTTTTTTGCACATTTTCAGCACCGCCCTGTATATATAAACCGTACTAAGTATATTTGTAAACCGCAATACTTATTCCTTATATTTTAAAATATTTTGTATTTGGCCCTAATGTAGTTATATTGTTAATTTTGAATACGTCCTCATTGGCATGCAAATTTTGTATGAAATATTTTAACATGGCACGAATTTAACGTTGGTAATGCATAATTAGTAAAAGAGGATGTCACTGGCATATCAAATGTAAACACAAAAATTGGCGAAGCGCATCTCCTGGACCTTGCTATAATATTTTTGACTAGGTATCCAAAAACTCCAATACATAATATTAGTAGGTTCCTCCAACTCAGTGTAATATTAACAATTACATTCATTGTTACACTGTTGCACAAATCTGTTATAGCTGTTCTTTAGAGTGAACGGGTACTCAACGGTATAGGATTCCAATTATTAGTAGTAGTAGTTATATTAATGAAATAGTGGGAGTTAATGCCACGACATAGAGTATGATCAAATTGGATTCGTGCATTTTTAAACCTGTGGAATTGCTTTTCGGTATCCTCATTATTTAACACGCAAAGCTAGCGCATTCAAGAGGCGTCAGACTATGCGTAGGTGTTAAATGAGATTTTTGCAATTAGTAAAAACAAATTTGTAAATCTTGACAGTTTCTATCATCGTACAGCGTGAAACAAAATACTTTAGACGGGTTTGGTGAAAATGGCAGATGCTGCAGACCCGGGATCTTTATTCTTTTGTATAGAACAAGCAAAAGGTATGGAAATACCAATTTTCTAAGGATAATGTTGGTTTTAGTAAAAAAAAGGTGTTTCAAATAAATTTATTTCGGAAAGTTCTTATCTACATCCTGTCCATTGTGTCATGACATTTACAATTATTTTAAATACTAGGCTTGCTTTTTATAGATTATGTTGTTCTCTTTGTTGTGGTTTAAAGCTATAATGAAATTTCATTAAAATATTACCTAAAACTAAATACATCAAATTCGCTAGGGCCAGGATGATATAGACAAAAATTACTAATTCCACAATCTAGCATTTTAAGGTTGTTGAAGTAATTTTAAATGATATGGGATTACTAATTGGTATTGATAATAGTTCTAAATGAAGGTAAAATAACAGAAATTCGTATGATGCTGGGTTATGGAAGGTTATGGGGATACGGGAACACGTTTGCATTGTTAATACTGTAAGTTTGAAGTTGATATAACTACATCCATCCATTAAATTTTATTACATGTTAATTTTAACTTTGTTTTGCAAAAACTGATCGTTTATAATGTATTATTAAACTGTTTTTTGTAGGTTAAGCTGGCCTGCGGCAAATATGTAATAAAACATGGTCCGATAAACATCAGAAATTGGTTTACACCAAATATGAAAAAATGTAGTTCAGAGAATTGATAATTTGATTTTCTGCTTGCACAAGAAAAAACATGCGTAGCTGTAAATAGATGGACATGAAGGGATGAAAGAGGAATATATGCAATGATAACATTCAATTAGTAACTTAATATTTGCCATATACAGCATGGCAAATATATCAATTATTGATTATATTGATTATGAAAAGCTTGTCTTAACTTCAAATACAATGTGGTTGAACACCGTTACTGCAGATGATCGTGGGTAAATTTTTTACTAGTCTACATCGGAATTCATACTTTAATTTGAAACTCTAGGTGGCATTTTACAGAATAATTTCAGATGCAGAACATTAACAAAAAATGTATATAAGGTTTTTTCCTAAAATTAATTGCAGCTGAAAATGCGTTTCCATAGTTTTTGCTGTATTTGTATACATAAGTTTACATACATCATAGCTTGATCATCAATTTTTAAATACATAAGTACTTTTTAATTGAATTTTGAAAAATCATAGCTCCGTCTAGCTTCTGAAAAGCCTTATTACGTCGATTAATGTTTACTAATATTTCATTTAAATATGATCGACATTGCGTAAACAATACTAACGGGGAATGAGAAAAAACAATCATTATTGAAACAGTGAGCTGGAGATATTGATAACTACTTACACATATAGATATTACTGAAAGACATTTTTGAAGAACCCACATATACATATCTGCAGAGGGTAGTTCTACTACATTCTCATTAGCGATTTTGTTCTGGTCAAAGTTATACTTTCCTAGTCTGATAGCGATATTGAATAAATATACTGCTGATTTGACTTCAGTGCTGTATTTTGGGCATTTAAAATTTTGCTATTCAATCAATTATACTTTGAAAGTATACCACTAAATATTTCTACTGATTAACAATATTTGTCCAAAAATAATACAGTTGTCCATATATTTGAAACAGTTATTAAATGTTATAAACACCATATCATATACTTCCTGTTTAAATTGTTTGATTACATTTGGAAAATACTTAATTTCATTTCTATTTTATGCATATATTTCGTTCGAAAGAGAGGAGTTAATTATATGCATGGTAAATGCGTATATTATCCTATTGATTGATATCCCCTATTAACAGTTCAATTGAGAGCTTATTGGAAGTTATTTGTTTATAACAAGCGGCCAAATTGACAAACATTTAAATATTTAGATATAACGTTTATGAAGTATTAGAATGATTGTTCTGCCTATGTTACAGTTAACCCCTACAAGGGTAATTGTATTAGCTATTCATTAATTCTCATCGGATTAAATTAATTTTCTATCTGAGCAGTTTAACCATACGAAATTACAGCTACATAGTTCCAATTAATTTACCTTAATATATGAAGTGAACAAACTATTCAACACCGAACACCCGAATAATATTTGCGGTTAACCACAAGACACTCGTAGTTGTAGGCGAATGATGAACGGAGCCGAGCAGCCAGGGTTATATAGTAACGTAGCAGAAGCACAATGTCTGCATTACTCACTTGAAAGAGACTGCAATTCATAAATCCTGCAGCGTGAACCACATAGGGAGTCCCGATTAGTGAGATCACATGGTCTAATGGCCCCTATAATATTCGCAGAGTCATGCAATGTAAACTAACTGCCAGTATTACAGTTTTCGCATATTTTTATAGCAGTTCGGAAGTCGGAATGCGAATAATGTTAAACTGCGTATTTGCTTTGACAGCAGAAAAAGCTCGTACACGAATATTACACAGCTTCCGAACTTGTACAAATATGCAACAAATAACAAACATGCTTTGATGTTTTTAGTTATGCGATTTCACCGATAAATAATCATTTTGGTAGTGGTGGTATTTGTCCCAAACAGAAATGAAATTGTTAATGCGATTGCCTGAGAGCAGTTAAAAACTAACGGACATTCTACAACATTCCAAAGTAAAATTACTTACTATAAAAACTGTTGTGACATTTTTTCCACAATAACTTAAACACACGAAAATTGTGGTCTTCCGCAAGGAATATTTAACCTAAACCTTTATTACTGCAAGAAATTTACGAAATTTAATTCTATCTACATTCTTTGCAGTTACCGAAATATTTTATTCACTTTATATTTTGGAAATCTGATGTGTGCTTTTATACCCGAAAACAATACAGTTGGAGATCAAATAAACTGGTGTAACTCTCAAATACTTAATTATAAATTTTTAAGACCATAATGGAACAATTGTGATATAACGTAGCCATTTTGTTGTAAAATGCGATTACGATTACATCAGCATCTACAATATTAATTACCAATAAGTGTTCGAATATGCACAAATCCTCTCTTGTAACTAGCAATTGCGTTTCTTAACTGCATCTATTGGCAATTACCTATCGATCACTGTGTAATGTTTGAGGTTTAAACAGTGGCATGCTGGATAACTTAAACCGATATAGTAAACCGATTTTAAAAATAACTTGAGGGGTCAGTATCAGTGTTAATGAGTTATGTCGTTAATGGAGTCAACTAAACAGGTAATTATCTTGTAGATGTAGCACTTGTGTCGCCGGTGTTAATTACAATTCCATCTGGTTTCTTAGATTTTTTACAAGTCAAATGTTGTCTTGCTTATGAAGTCATTGTAAAGACAATAACCTTTGTTACGTATCCAACGTAGGTTTTTATGAATGTGATTTCTTATTATAGTTTGCACAAAACTGACCTAACTTCATCCTGGGAAATCCTCACATTAAATGTGATGCAAATAATATATATATTACATACATATATATTTTTTGACTTGGGGTTTCTTTTTTATTAGCACGGCTTATATTATAGCCTGCTTAACTTAATTTTTCATAAAGTTTAATTGAGTAAGGCTGTCATACTTATTATAATACCTCACAATTGTTAAATTATAAAGCTCACTTTAGATGGTACCGACTGAAATGGCTTTCAGTGAAGATTTTTATGAATGAGTTTTATTTCCGGAATTGAATTAACGAGAATGGTGAGTAAATTTATGTTTTATGACCTTGTAATGATGAGTTTCACCAGAATTTTCCTGAATGGATTTTCCTTGAAGCTGACTTCTGTAGCTATCAAAAATGCTGTAACTTTATTTTAATACAAAGGTAGCGTATATTGTAAATATGAAAGTGGTAGACAAACAATTTATAATAGTATCATTAAACATGTAAGGCAGAGTATGGACAACAAATCAACATCTCTAAGGAACCTTTCGCAGGAGGTGTATTTGTCGTATGGACTTTGCCACAAAATAGTGTAGAAAGATTTTAAACTGTACCTGATCAATATGTTTCGTAGAACAGATGCATAGCGATCGATTACATTGCCCGCCGCGCACATGGCTAAAGAAACGTGAATTATTTGTACGGATTTTTACGAATATTTAGAAAGTAGGTACATATTTATGACCTGCAAGACCATGTTTGTAACTTCTAATAAATTGAATAGGAATTCAAACTCAAGTAAAGACACTACATGAAAAATGTGTAATTTAGTTTATTCTACTTTATTTGGTGCATTACAGCTAAGTAAATTGTAATCTTCGTATTGAACGAATTCCATATGGTTCTTCGAGTATTTTCATTGAATTACACTTGTTGCAATGTATTTGTACTGTGTTCTCATAAATTATAATACTGCTGGTGACAAATATTTGTATTAACCAAGCAAAAACTCCCGAGGAAGGTTAAATGCTGCCAATAGATATTCCGTTACTAGCTAGCTGATCTGCTATGGCTTTCTAGAATATCTTGTTTTCAAAGCTCAATAACAATTGCCACATTTTACTATACTTATATTGTCTAATTCTTAGATTTCGTGCATCACTCTTTCAAATACTGCAGTTTCATACAAGGAAACATACAATGTCCACGGGGATGGTAGTAATGTACCCTATAGGCAGGTTGCAGCCGCTAACGATTTTAAATCATTACACAGCTACTATAAAATGTTTAGGTTCGTCAAGCAATTTAAACATTATTAGATACAGGGCGCGAGAGAGTTAAAAAATCACATTTGAGAATTCTAACCCCTACATTGTCTATTCTTGAGAATAAAATCCGTTCTAGCATTGAACTTTACCTTGACCGCTGTCAAATATATTAAAAGTTATAACCTGCATGGTATAATCGATATGTCGCATTTTCGAAATAGCTAGGTTACGTATCATATGTTCAGAGTGATTTATAATGTTTATCTAATGACAGTCAATTTCACTGATATCAAATAATAGTATCACAATTCGTCGAACTGCAATTTATGGAAATAGTACGTCTCGAAATACAACTAATCAAGATGAAAATTTAACGAACAGTAAGTCGTCGTTAATCGATTTTAATGGGAGGGTCGAAGCTCTCCAAGAGCGTTTTGCACCCCTTCAATAACTTTATAATTTATTAGGGGCCGAGCCGTTAGTGCGTTCGACTTCTACGCTAAAGAATCTGGACGTGATCCTAGGACCACAAACATTGGATTTTTGGAAAAACAATTGTAAACTACGGAGGTATTTCGACCAAGAGTATATTTCTGAAAAATAACTGTAAGAGATTTCTCGTAGTTCGAAGACCGCGGTAAACGGTAGGTCCCTTATCTTTAGGTGTATTACTTTATACGCACTCCACAAGCACAGAGAACGTTTCCATATTCTGTCGACAGCAAAGGACCACGAAAAGGAATTATATTATTGAGTAAATAATATAAACGTAATTAATTTGAAACATAAAAATGAACCTACTTCTTTGTAGGTACTTAACAGGCCATTGGTTTATACACAGAAGAACAAAAAAAGAAGTAGAAGATGAAGAATTGGCAGAAAAAGGAAATATAGGAATTAAGTACTAATGGACAATTTTTATAAATGCAGAAACATATTCATGACATATTTACGAAATCATTGCAGTATTAGAAATGCTATTACTAGGTCGTAGAAAAGACGGAACTAAGTAATAATAAATATAGTGAGCTAGAATTAAAACGAGGCGGCCGTGGGCTGGGGGTTCACGCGTTAGACTTCCAAGCTGAAGGTCCTGGGTTCAATTCCCACTACGAACATCGGATTTTTAACGGACGTTCTCCCTCACAAGGCAACGGCAAGCCAGCGAGGTATTCTGTCTAGTTAATCTTCTATGGTGTAGAAGCGTTTACATTTCCCGTTATTCGGAGCCCACGTTAAGCTGTAGGTCCTCTATGCCTGTCGTACTTTAAACGCGCAACACAGGCATAGGAGAGAAGATCGCTACGTCTAGTAAGATATAAAGCAGTCGAAGAAGAAGGATTAAAACAAAAATTAAAACCATGTTTCTTCTTTTGAACATGTTGCATACAGTAATTATAGTAGTTTTCTTTTTTTTTTTCTATTATTTTTACCTCTATCTTCGGAATGTTTTATCACATGTGTTTCCAACATGCCATCACGAGCAAAATAGGTTAAATTAAGCAAAGGAAGAAGAACATTTACGAACGCAATACTAAGGTATTTTGCATAGTATGTTTACGGAAAATCAAAAACTAGCCGAACCTGTAGGTTACACATATGTCTTGCTAGTTACTAACTTCTCTTAAAAATAGGGTATTTTATAAGGTTTGTGGAAATGTAAAATATGTATAACATACATCCAACACTTGTTTTAATGAATAAGAATATGCCATCGCTGGGAAACGCTAACATTTCACCCTTCTTCAATATTTTAGAAATTAATGTTGACATTGTTTATAGTAATGGTACATTTTAAAATGTTGAGAACTGCATTATATTTCAGCTATCAATTCGACCGTATACGATGAAAGGCGAAATTTGGAGTTTCATAAAACGCATTAAATTACTGTTTCCGAGCTAACTCTATTACGTCGCAAATTAATTTACTTTTCCCGATGTGCCTTTTTAAACCACTATAGGTACAGATGAACAATAAAATATGTTATTAAGTCAAATTGCGATTCGTACTGAATCTTCCAACGTATACCTACTTGAAAGTGATTTCATTCGCCCGAACACCCACGTGTGTTTAGTCTTAAGATGTTAATGACTTTGTTATGACACATTTTGTGGCAAATTATTAAAACACTGGTATTAGTCAACATTTTTTGTTAATGATTTTTACAATTTAATTCCAAACCCAGCTGCAGTAACGAAAATTGTTATTGTTAATTCATTCAGTAAAATAATTGTATTACCAAATAAGTAAGGTATGTCGAAATGTAAGCTGTTTTTCGAAGGCAATTTACATATGGGGTATTTTTTCAGGGTTATTAATTAGGAAATTGTTTGAGAGTTTTACTTCTTACGGAACTCTTTAATCTCTTTAAATGATTTAAACTATTACTGGCGCCTTAATGCACCCATGTGCTTGTAACTTTGATCTTTTTAGGCGCTGAACTCTTACATGTTAATATAAGGCGTATTTTACTACTTATTACATTAACATATGTAACAAAAGTTTTCGGAAAAAAATCATTGTTGGTTTGTTGATATCAACAACGAGCTTAGTTGGTGGTCCCTAGAAAAACAAATGAAGGAGTTTATTGTTTGGGTATTTGACAGTTTGAGTTGGTGTTGTGAGTTTTCAGTATGTCTTACAAATTAGACTTAAGAAATAGTTATTTACATTAGAGTCCGGAAAAGTTGATTTTACAACGCGACAGCATTAGCTGGAGCGTTCTAAAATCATTTATGCACGAAATTTGTATAAAATTTTTTGGCCGACTATTTAAGAAAAAAACAGATTTAGAATATTTTTTTAATGTTGGTAACAAACTTTGACATTTTGACTAATTCAAATTTGTTTCATGTGTCATTTTGCAACATGTCAGGCTGTGTGTATATAAAATACGCTGAAATTTGCATAACCAATTTCATATAATTAACCATCTTCTTTCAGACGTAAATTGTTAGTGCAGTACTGAGTAGTGGTGCCAACTTAATGCTGATTTCTTTGAATTTCTTATAGATGGCGCTATACTTTTATAATAAATAATAACAACATTTTACGCTTCTATTTTCTACATTATCGTGTCAAATACGGTGTAAAGTAGCGTTTTCTAAATTAGATTTTATTGTCCTATGCTTAATTTATTTTTTAAGCGTCCCTGAAAGGTTAAAATTTACTGGTTACTTTACCGCATACTAGCCGTACTTTGCAACATTGTGGGTAAAAATCTTGTTTCACATGAGGTATACATGATGTCAAAGCTAGCTTTACAATTCAGGAGGGCAAAAAAGTATTTACAACTTAGTTGGCAAAATACCAAAAAAAAGAAATTGTTGATGTTTTTCGGAATGAGAATATTTCCTTGTCAACGATATACCAAACAATTCGTGAGTGCGAAGAAGGAATACCTTGTTTCAACTTACCTAAAAGTGGCCAACCGCGGAAACTGTCCGAAGTTCAAGCTAACAGATTTGCTGAAATGGCTAAAAATACCATTGGTAAATCCACTCGTAAGTTGTCTCATCGTTTTCATATCTCTCACATGAAAGTTAGTCGCGAAATGAAAGACACAATTTAAAATATAGAAAAAGAAGCAAATGCCCTAAATATACCGCTGCTCAGTTGCAAAGAATCCCTCGATGCTGCCGCGCTTTACGAGATGGTCACTTTCTTAATATCAATTCAAAATCATAATTATGGACGATGAGAAGTACTTCACGTTTGCTAATGCGGAACTTAGTGGAAATAATGGATTCTATACTGATGCTTTAGATGGTACACCTGACGACGTAAAATTCAAGGCAAAGCAAAATCTGCGGATAACATCATGCTGTGGTGTGCAATTTCGGAGGCAGGTGTCTCCAGACCGTATGTGGGACATGTTAGAGGTCAAGCTGTCCATGCTCACGTTTATACACAACATTGTCTACCAAAATTTATTGAATTTACATCATGCTAATGACGAAATTATGTTTTGGCCTGATCTCGCTTCATGCCATTATGCCCGCACAACAACGCAATGGTTGGAGAGAAATAACGTCCCATTTGTGCTACGCGAAGACAATCCTCCTAATGTCCCACAAGCGAGACCCATTGAAACCTTTTGGGTATTACTTAGCAGGAAGGTCTACAACAATGGGTGGGAAGCCCAAACTGAAGATCACTTAAGACGAAGAATATATCAAAAGGTGCGCGAAATAAACGTTGAGGCTTGCCAAACACTCATGAGACAAGTCAGACGAAAAATTCGCCTTATATAAGAACACGAACCTTTACATGTAAATTAAGATTAAATACTAAAATTTAAATTGTTTTAATTGTTCTGCAAATATATAAACTTAATAAACTTTTCTTAGATCATAGTATCCTGCACTTAATTTTTTCCGAAAACTTTTGTTACATATGTTATTGTAATATATTTAAACTATATGTTATTTATATTGTTTAAACTGGTAACAAATTTTTTGGACATCACGTTCTAGTTTTTATTGCAAATAATCCTAAATTATGTTGAACCATAGAAATAGAATTAAATTGACAAAATATGAAAGTAAATTTGATCTCCCTCTTGTTATTGTAGTTAGACCTGTTTATTTCAGCGTTTCTTTTCACCTTCTTCGAGACTTCCCGGTGATCTTTGTTCTCTAGGCATATAGTCCTCACATGACCAATAAATTTGATAATTCGAATAATAGTTTTTCATTAAAACATTTCAATTATTACAATTTACAAATGTATTATCATGCGATAAACTGCCGAAAGCTCTGAATTTCCGAGCAGCTAATGGGCAACTGTGTTTATGAAGCCTCATATTAAATTGCAGGTTCTGTTAATGTATTTCGGATATCACGAAAAAAGGTTTAATACTTAATATTATAATAAAAACTTTTACAAACCAGTAATTTTTAAAAGCCGTAATCGTTATTTAATACCATTTTAAAATTGTGGGCAATAAATTAAATATGTATATTCGAGTGTACACCCATACAGTTATTTTATTGGCCAAAGAACTTGGAAGCTAATAATTTGCAAGAACACACCGTTAGTACTTAATAAAAAATTATAAATCTGTACGAGGCTACAATTTATGATTGAGCCTTAGATCATTAGTTGTTAGCACCTCAGAACGTACTAGTTGTAATGGAGTTGTCACGTTTTTTTGATTGCAAGTTTGGACTAAGCATTTCCTGGCCTACAAGCTTTAGGCAAGGTGATGTGGTCCAAATATTCTATAAAAAAATATTTTTCAAACACTTACTTGTTTTGAATCTTAAATTTGTTTTACCTCTTTGTTCTAAATATTATAATTTCGTGCACAGGAAAATACCAACTTTTTCTCGGTATTGCTGTGAATATACAGTGAAACTTGTTGGTTTTTAGAAGTTAGCAAAGAGCGTATGGCTTAATAAATTATGTTTAGCAACAAGGTTAATTGTGGGTGACGTTCTTCGGAATATGTGATTAAAACACTAATTATTATTTCAATTTGGAGCTAATAATACAGTGCAATTGGAAAAGGAATTGACAATAGCAGACTGTGTATCTAAAAATCATTTATGTGATAAATTTAGGCCATGTTTTTCGCGATCTAATTTAGTTGTTTGTTATACAGGGTGATTCACTAGAGTACGAGCCTAACATTCCAGAAATACATATCAAAAGGCATTGCGATATCTAAATTCTTATTGACGGTATTTCGAATCAGAGATGGCTCATGCTTACTCAAACAGAGTCTGAATGATATGTATCCGAATCCAGAAGGAAAACCAACATGATCTTAACAGGGGCATTCTATTTAAATATTCTTTGTAACAGATTGCCACTCTTACTAGAAGAAGTGGCGGGATGTGTAATAGCAACAAGATGGCGCCCCCGCATACTATCAAGTAAACAGATAAACTGTCAAGAATATCAAACAGGTATCTCCGATTCATAATACTGTCTATAAACATTTACTTATCACACTATCTTGTGGTATGTATTTTCGGGTTACCTACTTTTCGAATGCTACAAACTTATTCGCCCCTGAATCACCCTGTATAATTTTTATACAGACAGTTGATTGGGAAATATTTCTTTGTAAATTATTTATCAAATAAAATATAAGGACATTGAATGGCTCGGCCTTAAACATTTCATATTTAGGAAGTATAGGTGACAATAATAAGCATTGAATATTAGTTGCAGTGTATGAAGCATGCATACATCTTTCTCATGAATATTTATAGAAGTCGTTGAAAATGTAAGCTTTGTTTCCATTTTCTCAATTATTTGGGGATTTGGAGCTTATATTTTTTACTTAAGAAGAATCACCGTATATTTGTGATGTAGGTCTATCTACTCTTGTTCGAAATATCCCATTATCAATTCCAGGTCATCAATTAATTAGTATACGGGATCAGAATGTTATTCATTTAATAATTATCAATTGCGTTCTGGCTTAAAAACATTGGTATGATTCATCCTAAAATCGCTACCCACAAACCAATTTTTATCGTTTGAACTGGTGTTTCCGTGTAGATGTGAATACGACTTGTGGAACAAAGTCCTCTTTAATGATTTCACGGAGCTTTGAAAATGGAATCATATTTCGCCTGTGAAAAAATGTACATTCGTTTGTTTCTGAATCATAGAAAATAATTAAATCTCGCTATAAAACTACAGGCAACACTTGAATTCAAACTTGAACTATTATGGTATTATCCTAAGATCGCCTCTTCTGACTGCTTGGTAGCATCCTTAAGAATTATTAATTTTTTGAGGTAACTGCCGCATGAATTAAGAAGTTGTCTCTACAAGCACAAACTCCAGGGGTTCTCTTCTTGAATAGCTACTTTCGTTTCAATACTTCCTTTGATAAACAAATAGTAGTATCAGCGGAAAAACCGAAATTCTTCAAACAAAACATAGACCATGACCATTCCCAACTTCCTGTTAAACGACATTTTGAAAATATGGTTCCAATTTGGAAGAATTGCATTGCACGGATAATATTAAAAGAAATTAATTGTCATGTTATAAACTTATCAAGTATTGTGTTTTAATCGAATCTCTTCTGATCTCACTATAGTATAAAATAATCGTATTTTATTGTTTTTTTTAACTAAAACCATAAGTGTTATTACGACGAAGTACATGTTTGATGTTTCGTAGAACGGTTGTGCAGTTGTTCTGATGTTTCTTAATGTAATTATCTTAATTCGTCCTAATTCCTTGCTTGGTAACTGTTTCTTAAACATATATATTATAGATATTTTACTTTATGTTATTGACAAAAAAAAACGCCTAACTTCATATAACCATTGCATGTCACCAGGTTTGTAGGGTCTACCAGATTTTCTTAAAATTTTAAAAGTTGCCTTCGAATAATGTATATATTTGTTAATCAATCACCAATATAAACATATACAAAAACAGATTTATGAGGTACACTTAAATATAAATTACTGAACTATGGATCATTTACTCTTTGCAAGCAATGTGCCCTTTTTATTGAAATGATATTATTTTATCGCAAAATACATTTTAGAAACATTAAGTTACATACAATTCGTAGGAACAGGAAGTAGAAATTTCGACCAAACTCTATACGTCATTACTGTTTCCAATTATTCATAGAGCGGGAGATTGATGATAAAATATTCTGACGACATAATCTGACAAATCGTTTGCATATCATATCAGCATTAAGTATATCATCCGGTGGAAAGATATAAGAAATTCCGATTACGGGATATGCGTTTGTTTGTAGAATAAGTCATTATGACACAGGATACTTAATAATTTAGATTGTTATAGGGCTTCTAGAATTGTACATATATATGTATATATATATATATATATATATATAATAGCGCCTGAAAACAGGAAAATTGTAGTCAATAAACTTACTATATATAAATGGAAAGTTTACACTGACCATAAACCGCCATCAAATAAACAAACTAACGAAATGTGGTCGTCTGAATGCAAAATATGAATCAAAGATATGAAACGTGAAAAATAAATTGACTTTACAGAAGCTTCCTATTTTTTAGGGGTAGTATGTACAATAGATTTTATATATCGCACATACTGCCCTCTTTCGGCCAGATAGATATATAATTTTGAAAGAATAATATACAGCAAAGCTGTACCCCATTTGTTTACTGTTTATCGTTTAACTTCGTTGAAATTCAAGTTATTAGTTTAAAATAATTGTCACAATTTACCCCATTTGCTGGCTCACGATTGTTTCCTTTTTAAATCTTACTTCATATAAACTATAAATTCTACTAAAACTAAGCTTTTACGTAAGAAAAAAGAACACAATATAATTGAAAATGAACGCTAACAGTTTTTAGTTCCTGCAAGAATTGTGTCTTATAATAATTTCTAGTAATAAGGTGTAGATAATTTTCAAATATATTTTTATGCACCACTAGGAAAAATATATTCGTATATTTTTCTACAAAGTTTTTTTAGTCAATAACCTAAATGGGCTAGAAAAGCAATAATAATCGTCAGATAAGTAGGTGCACTAACTGACGATGCTGTAGGAATCTACACTCCATGTTAAGATAAACATTCTTGGAACTAACAAGTTACTCGTATGTATATGTCTTGTTTTTGTGGCAATTACTTAAGTACTTAAACTGACATGCTATAATTGTAACTTAAAGAAGAGCTTGCTATTCCAGGTATCGCGTTAATACTTTAATCCCACATTAAAGATTAAGAAATGCGAAAGGAAGGTACTCGAAAAAATTCACATATTAGATTACAGGCTTTTTTACGGTTTATTTAGTGGTCTTAAGCTAAATATTTGATTAAGCTTCTGCTTCTAAAAATGGTTTTAGAACACAACCAGATAAGAGTACTACCAACTTAAAATTACTCCAAAGTTAAATATGGCAGTCGAAATTTATAAATGTTTAAATATGTTGTTATACTAGTCATATACGCAGATATTCACAACGTATTATTCAAGCCGATAAAGAGTTAATTGTAATGTAAAATTTTAAAGGCAAAAAGTTGTAGTTGTAAAAGTAATATCAGATAACGAAACATAATCAGAACTATTGCCAAATAGCACACAATATATATTATAACTTCTATGCTATTACTGACGTAATTGCTTTAAACATTGACAAGCGGCTGTTAAATCCTACAAATAGTACTGATTACAGTTGTTGTGTTTTGTTTGACCACAATTTCCAATTGTTCTACTTCTCAAATCTTAAATTAGGAAGTATTTGTATGTGATTATTGCAATACCTTAAGCATCTATTTTTATCCTTCTTTAAAAGCATATCATTTGATATCGGAATAAGAAAGGTAGGAAAATTGTGTTTCATGGTCCCGTTAGAAGGCATGTTTTACGACAAAATTAGTGTATATTTAGAAGGTCGTTTTATATACTGTTTAAGGCCTTCACGGTTTACCAAATATTCGCAAATATTTGAAGGGTGCCGATTATGCCATAATCATGGCTATACAAAAGAAACTCATTAGACATTTCATTAATTCTATATTCAGTAAGACACCCAATTCCTCATTAAACTGACAAAATGTTGTACTCACAGTAATCATATTCTATTACAGGCGTTCTATTAATAAAAGTTAATTCGATTTTCGTAGTAGTTAAAGGCACGCGCCGTTTTATGAAATGTCGCAGATGTCTTTTCTAATTACTAAACCTACAGCTTGACTTAGTTCTACAAAAATAACTTTTTGTGTAAAAAGCGTTTTATGATTGCATATATGTATTTGTATTATACGCTATATTTGTTTATTTTATGTTCAAATAAATTATTATTTTGCAAAATAATTCATTGTAGTGTACTTCTGAAATAATACTAGTTTGGTTGTACTAAGTATTATGCGAGGGACCTCCATGGGACAGTGTAAACAAGCGCTGTCAGTCGAGGTCACAATGAAATGCGGCTCAATCGGCCACGGGGTCAAACCCCGGCTGAGGCGACCGGGCGGATGTTGCACGAAAGGCTAGTATGTAAGGGACGCTCGCACTCCCCTGAAGTAATGCGAAAGCGGTTCCGGGGGGCTAGTGTAGATGTTTAAAAAAGTATTATGCGATCACTTGATAATGGGGACAAAAAACTATCTTTTGCAAGGAAGTATCCTCTATGTGGATAATAAACTAACTGCTTTAAAAATATAACATAGCAACCAGCGCTGGGCAAGGTATACACTTGGCTAGTATCACATGTTGACACACCGAAGGTTTCGAAAGTATCATTCACTAAAAGTACCAAAATATTGAAGGCATGGAATTATTTTTTTATGCTACTTTGATAGTTGCAATATTTCGATTCGTGGATACTGTGATAATACGATACTAACGATATTGTCTTGATATTGTCGATACTTTGGTACTTTCAATACATCAATCCTTCTAATATTTCATGATTTTCAATACTCCGGATAGTTAGATACAACTGTCGAAACTTCAATATTGTCAGCGTGGTAATATTGTAGACCTTGATACTTTCGGTACCTCAATTCCGTTCCATTGATATTCTTGATACTTTCGCGAAGTCAGTTTTAGTATTTTCGATGTTTTGGTATTTTCGTTATCTCAATACTTTCAATATTTCGGTACTTTCAATACTTCGATACTTAATATTGTTGGTACTCTGATATTACCGATACATTGATATTTTCGGTACCTCTATACTTACGGTACTTTGATATTCGCTATATTTGGTAAATTGAATTATCCAATACTTTCACTTTTTCATACTTTCTAAACTTTAGTACTTTATATTTCAGATAGTTTTCGATACCTCAATTCTACTGGCACTTTGATATTCTCAAAGCGTTGAATAATACATCACTACTTTGATATTGTCGATACTTTGAATAGCTCAGTACTTTACTATCCTCGATATTCTGGTACTTTCGATACCTTAATACCTTCAATTTTCGGTACTTTTAATACTTCGATACTTAAATATCATTGGTACTCCGATATTGCCGATAAGTTGATATATTTGATAGCTCTATATTTGCGGTACTTCGATACTCTCCGTACTTTGTAAATTAAATTATCCAATGCGTTGACTTTTTCATACTCTCTAAACTTTAATATTTGATATTTCAGATAATTTTCGACACTTCTATTCTTTTCGGGCACTTTAATATTCTCAATACTTTCAATACGCCGTTACTTTAATATAGTCGAACTCTGATGCTTTCGGTACTTCTATACTTTCTGTATTTCGATATTCTCGACACTTTGCTATTTGAATAAGTCAATACTTTAATATTTTCGATACTTGGATAGTTTCGAAAGTTTAATATTGTCGGCACTTTGATATTGCCGATACGTTGATACTTTCAATACCGCTACACTTCCGGTCCTTCGATGTTCTCGATTCTTAGTAATATCAATAAGTCAATATTTTGATATTGTCCATTTTTTTGCAACGTTCATTACCAGTATGTCTTCCGAATTTTCATTATTTTCTGTACTATGATATTTTCGATACCTCTATACTTCCAGTACTTTAATAACCTCGACACTTAGATATGTGATGTACAATGTACATACATCAATACTTTGATACTTTCTATACCTCGATACACCCAATATTTTGATAGTTTTGATAGTTCGATCCTATAGGTACTTTGGTATTGCCTACACTTCTGTACTCCCGATACTTCCAAAATGTTAATACTCCGAAGCTTAAGTAATATATATATACAGGGTGTCCTTTAAATACCTTAAAAGCTTCAGGTAGCACTCTTCTGTACAGTCCTCAAAAACACTAACACGAACTTCCTATAGTCCTTAGTTTCCTCACACGAGACACTTAAAGAATATTATACTTGGCAACGTTGACGATGTCTTTGCATTTATGGAGAATTTAATTAGTAGGCCGACATTACATGTCTCCTATTCGGAAAACGCTCGGCGTAAATCCTAGCAGCTTGAATGCAGTATCCGTGGCACTCCCCAAGAACCCAAATCATGTCAACGTACTCGTTTGTGTCGTACTCCATAGGAAATAAATGCAAATAACCCAATAACAAAACAGCAACCAAAAGCAACAAAATGAATGAAAGCAACAAAGTGAATGAATACAGAAAAACGCAAATAAACTCACAACGAACCAGGAACTGAAGGAAAATGACAATGCAAACGTCCCGATAAGTAAATCAAAGATTTTGACAAATGTCGAAAAACAAATT
>JABXWE010016923.1:0-27778 GCA_014611495.1 Limonius californicus | reverse complement strand
GATCGAAATTCAAGTTCAAACCTTCAACTTCAAACTCTAATTACGATTTTTCTCGGAAATCTTAATATTCCTATCTCACATTTTCGTATTTTAATTGGAAATGGAATTTTATTTCTACGTAAATTACAAAATGTTGGCTTTAAATTCGAATTTCTATATATGTGTTTCACGTCGAATGCAGTCAAAATATTGATACGTTACTCTCGAATATTCCGCCTGATTCGCACAATTTTGAACATTAAATTTGAAACTGCGACTTTAAGCTTAAACAGTGTTTTAGATTCGATTAATATTTTGATATTTCTGATTCAACCTCTGCATTTTTTTGCATTCTCTATTTTTCAACTTTGTATTTTTAACCTGTAAGCTGGACATTGCGTGGTTAGCTCAGATATTCTACATCTTCTAAAAGTTAACTCCTAATATTGGGAATTTAAGTTTTGGATCTTCAAAACATCCAACGTTTGGTTTCGAAACTAAATTACTTTAGGTATTTGTGTCTGTGCATGCTCTGGTTATTTCCATCCACATGTGCATAAAACTTGATTTACTAATTCTGCGTGAAGTATATCGTAGAACGTCTTAATTCAACCGGCTCTTAGCAGTAAAATTGTAACCTCATATAGTAATATGTGGCCTCCTATCTCAATCCACAGATTCAATTCTTATCTGCCGATGGTATTTTATCCCTTCCTTTCTCATTGAATCTGAAATCTTATTTTTGACTTATACCACAAATTAGTTAGTACCACATCAACCCCAACGACTATACCGCGGAATCCTAGAGTACGGGAAACCTCAATCAAACTGTTTCATTTATTTTTCCGTGAATGTCATTAGTTCAAAATATTTTGTAATGGTTTTTACACACACTTTACCAATTTCGTGTACGCCCCTGATACGAGTGTGAATGACACGTTATAAATTACTTTGAAGAAGCAGTACAATACGTATTTAATGATAATGGGAGAGAATTACAGCCGACTTATCCAGATCGCAGCAGACAGAGGCGATTAGTCTGGACATGGTCGCTGGCAATGCATCAAACATTAAAAACACTTTCCCAGATAAGAACAGTCGCTTTTTATATACATTAATTAAAAGTGGAATCGAGAAGGCCACACGCACGATCGTTCAATGCCGCGATTGTAGCAAATTCAGCGTCCATTTCTCCTTTAATTTATTCCCAACATGACCACCAGCCGTTGCGAAAGAACAGAGAGAGAAAATCCAGTAGACATGTTTATATTCAAGACAGTGTCTATCGAAGGAGATGTTAATCCGTGTTTCCTGTTTAAGGCGTTCCTCGATTTTTTACCGATTGTTTTTTCGAGGGTTGGTGCATTTTTAGCGCTTGTAACGTCGATAAAACAAAACCATACCTTATGATTGTTGAGCCGAGGTGTTAAGGGGCAATAAAGTGCTACATTTTAAACATAATGTTGAAAGAGGGCTTCAAGCGTCGGGAACAAAGTTGGAGCTGCTCCAACCCACAACGACAAAGAATTCCTGCTTCGTGTGCTTCATCATATGCGCAATTAAAAAATTTACTATTTTTAGCCCAATTAATCTCGCGTTATTTACAAGCCGCGCTGTACCGCGTTAGTTTTGGCATTTATTGCTTATAAAAAGGTGCTGCTTGAGCTGCGGTAAACTTTATTGCCATAAAAATAATAAACATACCTTAAGTGTACTTCAAACATGTAGAAACCGTCAAAGCATAGCTTGTCACAACTTCAATCCGAATAAGAAACCAAAATTGGTTTCGTTGGAGTCTCGACCGAAGGGTAAACACGTAGAAAATTGGTGTACATGTGGCGCGTAGTCCCAGGTAATCAGGGTAGTCCTAGAGTTATCCGGGGTAGTCCCTGGGTAATCCAGGGCCATCTTGTGTAGTCCCTAGTAGTTCGATGTAATCACGGGTAATCCCGGGGGAGTTCCGGGGCAATTCTTGGGTTGGCCAAGGTAACTAAGGTAGTTCTGTGGTAGTCCCGGACTAGTCGGCTGGCAAGTGGTAATCCTGGAATAAGTATTCTGGAATGGTATCCAAAGTTTTTAAGTCAAACTAAGAAACGTTCGTTTGTAAAAATCCGTTTCTACTTTTTGTGTAAAAGTTCATTTACTTGTGTTTAACCGTTTCTCTATTTCCAAACTTTTACAGTCCCGAAAAAAATTATTTTGACTTATTATTTGGATGATATTATACTCGACTTCGAGATAAATTACATTTGGGCTTAATAGCATTGCATCCACAAATATTATGTTTTAGTTTATTTCGGCTTTTCACGGGACTTTAATCTTGAAGCTTTACCATTAAATTCACTATTCCTACTATAGGCTCTAAATTTGCATTATAATAATATAATGGAGGTCAGCGCGTTAGACTTGTACGTTCAAGGTCTGCGGTTCAATTCCCAGTACAAAAACATCGGATTTTTAACAACCCTTCTTCCTCGCAAGGCAATGGCAAACCAGCGAGGTATTCTGCCTAGTAAATCTTCTCTGGAGTAGAAGTGTTTACACTTCCCGTAGTTTGGAACCCACGTTAAGCTGTAGGCCCTCTATGTATGTAGTACTTTAAAAAATACGCAACATAGACATAGGAGAAGAGATCGTTACGTCTCGTAAGAGACTAAGTAGTCAGAGAAGAATAGTTTGCCGCCGCATTTCGTCTGTAATCTCGAAATAATGACACGTGAATCTGAAAATAGTGTATTTAAGATTTAGACTAAACTTAGTTTCGAAATAACTTGAGTTCTCTACTCTAACCTCAAAATTTAGACTTTTGGGAATGCGTGATATAATCGATCTTTGTAGTTTAAAACTGCGATGTCTGATTCAATTCTGAATTTAAATTCATAGCTGCTTGTTCAGGATGGAGAATAACATTAGAATTTTAAAATTTTACAATAATTGCAAAATTACTTATGTAAATTTGCAATTTTCGTTTTGCTGACTTTCTCTTGCACATTTAGACTATAATTTTTGAGTAGCCTCTTTATGACGACTTTCTTAATCTTTTAATCGCTACCTCAATTTCTGTTACAAATAGAAAGTAAAAATTTCTACTACACGCTATAAAATTCGACGTTAAAATTTTAACTTTAAAGTAACCTCAAATACTCGAACTCAAAAATCTAAATTTTCACTTAGTCGACTTTAGATTTTTTTGTTATAACACGAATTTTGGAATATTAACTGCAAGTTCTGAACTACATTTCGACTCTTAAGTTTTAAATTTGTACGTAAGTGCACTTTGGTTCCAATTTTTGACTTTAATCATACATCTTTAGCATGGGTTCAGAATCAGTTATGAATTGTATCATAGGCTAATTAGCCTATCTACGAGGCTTGTTCAACTGAAACCCATCTTTGATCAACTCAGCAGTGTTTATAAGCAACACATTAATAAGATTCCGGCGTTTGAATTTGAGTCTGGCTTTTAAAACTTCGATTTTGAAATGGTGTTTGTTCAGTTTGTCAAGTTTGACCAGCGTGCGATCCTACAATTTTTATTCGCTGAGGGTGTGCAGCCATTGCAGATTCATACGCGACTACAAGCAGTGTATGGAAATGCATGTATTGCGTACCCAATTGTAAAGGAATGGTGGCGAAAATTTAAGAATGGAAAAGAGGGCACTGGATTAGCCGCGAGCAGGTGCACGGTGTACTTCATTAACAGAAAGCAATATGGCATGTGTGGAAGGACCTATTAGAGAAAATTGCAGAATTTCAATTAGAGAAATTTCAGAAATTGTTGGTGCGAGTGTAGGATCTGTCCATAGTGTTGTTCGTAATCTGACTTACAGCAAAGTTTGTTCTCAATGGATTCCTCGTCGCTTGTCTAATGAACAAAAATGCTTGCGAATGGGATTATCTCTGCAACACCTCACAGGCTATAGGCAAAATGGCGATGACTTTCTTTTGTCAATGACGAAACTTGGTGCCATTACTACGAGCCATCTAGTAAGTTATCGTAGATGATGCAGTGGAAACATTCGAGTTCACCACCACCGAAGAAGTTTAAAGCACAGTCTTCTGCAGGCAAGGTGATGTTAACATTTTTTTACGACCATGAAGGACCCTTGTTGCTAGAGTTTAAGGAACTTTGAATAAGCTGCATCAAGCAATGAAACGGAAACGTCCATGAAACTTACGCGTGGGGTCATTTTGCTGCACGACAATGCTAGGCCTCATGTTGCAAATGTGGTAAAAGAAAATCTTCAACGAAAGAAATGGAGAGTTTTAGAGCATCCACCCTATAGCCCGGATCTATCGCTCTGCGATTTTCATATTTTTCGGACCGGTGAAAAAGGCGTTAAAAGGTCGGCATTTTGAGTTCGACGCAGAAGTACATATAGCTGTGGAAGACTTCTTCAATCAGCAGCCACAAGAATTCTATGAGCAGGTTATACGTCGGTTAGTAAAACAATGGAATAGGTGCCTTAATTGTAATGGTAATTGAGGGTAATTAAATTGTTGAACAAATTTTGTGTAAAGCAAAGATGGATTTCACTTGAACACACCTCGCATTTTCAACATCGTCTTCAACTTTGGCCGCAATATTTCGGCTTTTGGTTTCAAATTTCCAGCTGAAACTCGGAATATCAGGTACAAGCTGATTTTTAGAAAGATACAAATTTCTTCTTCATCGACATAACGTCAACTTTAATCGAGTCATCTCTTCGGGCTTAGACCGCGTCGCCGTGGAATTAATTGGTGCTGACGTTTCGCTAACCGTTGCAGATAGCATTATGAAAGCGATAACGGTGAGTTTCAATTGGAAGTTTGAAGGTATAAGTTGTTATGCAATTTTTTTTCGATGCAGCCTCTGTGGGTACCTGCTGTTTTCAGGAAAAATGATTTCTTTGAAAATTATCCAAAATTAAACGTATTGAACTGTTAAATGCCTAAAACTATCCAACAAAATATGTATCTGGGCAAATACAGTATTTATTCTCCCAGTATACCCTTCTTTACAATAATTTTGTCTGTACATACACGTTTTAGGGGGGTTTCAAGCAAACTCCTTTTTAAAATTAATACATACGTGTATGAATTCCTATATATTTTAGGAACACCTTCACGAAATTCCTAGTTTCGTAATATTTCATAGTTTTAGAGCATCTCTAATATACCTTCCTACCTACTAAAAAATTACCCTCACTAAAGCCGTCGAAAATTCAAAAACAAATAACAGTGTGCTGCAGACAGCCGTGTAAAAATAAATAGGCACAATAAATAGCTCCCAATAAAGACAAATAAATCAGCATCGCGGGTTTGCAGTTTGCTATTTCAAGAACCTACTCGACTGACCAAGTGGACGCAAGGGAAGTGACGTAAAAGAGATCGGCGTTTGTCAACCGCAGAGGAAATGCATTGGCCGGAACTGTCCAAAACAACGGAATCCCTCGACCCACTTTGAATACCAAATTATTCTTCTTGGAAGCATCTTTTCGTTCGTCATTGTCTGCCATTGTTGTCTTGAAATTTGTCTGTGTGATAACAGGAGGCAGGAAATTATCAATTACTATTTCCAAGGCTTAAGTTTTGGTACCGATGACGGTGGTTCATTCACTGGTTAAAAATGGAATAATATTTAGAAGAAATAAAGAATCTGATTTACCTTAAAACGTGACATGTTTAAAATACGAATTGATGTAATCAACAGTTCTCGGCAATATTTAATATACCTACTATTTAAATTTACAGGACCCTTAATTTAGGGTTCATGAACTTAATTGACAGTTCATAACTCTTTTATTTTTCGCGGCACCCTTTGTTAAGACAAAAATGAAATTATATTCATTTATCATTGTAATATTATAAATTATAAAAATTGGATTTGGGCTATTTTTATGATACTGAAGAACTTTTCTTAATAACTTTTTTCGATAAACTATGATTTTTCCCCATCCACCACACACAATTTCCCAATTCGGCTTGCAACCGTGGGATCTTAATGCTAAAAACCTTCTCTGGAATTTTTGTCGTTCGGATTCGACGTTTCTACCTTAGCGCTGAGGAGAAACACGTGGCAGAGGAGAGGCCGATACCCAGCAGTGGGATGGAAAGGCTGTTGATGATGATGATTTTTCCATTTTTCGCATTTATTTTTGATCACAGTAGGTGCTGGTTTGCAATAAAATTTTTTAATAATTGCCAAAATAACCGCTTTAAATGGTATTATAATAGAAAAATTTGAAATCGATCGGAAATCAAATAAGGAAGATCCGGGGGTGTGAAGGTGAGAAGTGAAACACACTGTAGATGTATTCATAGTCACATTTCAAACAGCTACCGTATAAAAATGTAATGACATTCAAAGAATTGAATCTAGCAAACCGATATATGTCCATTTCTTATCAGAATCTCTGCATATAAACGTTATTAAAATGTTGTTGTTTATTTATATGAGATGTAGCTGCTAATTTAAATTATTTTTCCCATGCCATCGCTTTCAAAGCGATGAACGTGATGAAGAACACCGTTTTGTTGAAATGAGATTATGCTATTCTGGCAGCTGCAAAAGTGTGGGCGGTTTACAGTTAAACTACTATTATTTTGGCTATTTTACTATAGAACCGCCATTAACATCGGTGGAAGGACTCATTGGATGTTTTAACCACCTCGTACGTTATTAGAGCTTCCCTTGTACGTTTGAATAATTTTCCCGCATAATTAATTGCTTTCGCGTTCGCGACCTTAAACGCTAGGTTCATCGCTCGAAATTCGACATTGACAAATGCTAACAGTGGTGAGTCACAAGTCGTATGTGCCGAGCACAATGGAAGTTTAATTCCCGGACCGCGCCGCAGGCTCGCCCCTTCCGAGGCGCAATGCAAGGCATTTGGGCCCGGAAAAACTGGGGTTCCGAAACTTCCCAGGAAGTTAGGATACGCGGCTTCCCGAGAGCCTTTCCCGTCGCGCTCAATTTTGCAACAATTTGCCAGAAAAACCGCACTGTAATTACCTAGATTAAAGTTGATTGCACATGGTTCATGTGTTTTAATGGAATTGGGGGCGGCCGAAATGAAGTTTCATGCTTTGTGGCCAACAACCTATTAAAATTTCGTCTAGTCATCATATTCGTGCGAGTCTTGCTGCTTCTAATTCTGGGTAATTATTTTGCAAGACACGGAAAAGTTTAGTTTGCCGCTGGCCTATGAGGGTGAAACAGAATAATATGTAGGTAGATGAACTGGTCTTGAATAAAGCTAACTACAACTCTGCAACAAGATCAATTATTAAAATTCATACTGATTTCGGAAACATCTTTAAATTTGGAAAAAATTCGGAAAAACAATAATTCATTTTAATATTTATTGCTACTAATTTGTAATAAATTGCAAAAAAATCTTATAATTAGAACTTACTTATATAAACTTCATATTATGACCTATGGCTGTAAAAAAGTTTTATAAGGTTCGAGGACCGTCCATGTATTCCTCGAACAGGACTTTCAATCGTTTTTGCACATTTGCATATACACCTATATTTGTCTTCTCTGTCAGAACCTTAAGACGATATTTCAGCAATTAAGTTTAATCACTTGCCTCTTCTAATCGCATTTTTTAAACCAGTGTTATAAAACAGAATAAGCATGGCCGATAATGTTCGAGAAACGGTGATTCAACCCTTCAACGCTAGTTTAGTCCAATTTGCTCGGTTTTGTGCACTTCTAACCCATACTAAACCCGCCGAACGTTTTATGTCGGCAGTCCAATGCATTGTGGGGGTAGCTGAAAACAAAAGGCTGAAAAAAAGCCGCGGAAAAAAATCCATCGAAATAAAAAGCCATCGGAAAATGAGCCGCGGAAAAAAAGCCGTCGAAAAAAAGCCGTCGGAAAAAAGCCGTCGGAAAACAAAGCCGTGGAAAAAAAGCCACGGAAAAAAAGCTGATGGTAAAAAATATTTATTATTTATTTATTATATAATTGTATGGCTCACTGCCGCAAGAAAATTTTCACTATCACTCTCTCCCTGTTGATACTCTCTGCATAAATTATTTAATCGTGTCGGCATTAGTTGAAACACATTCTGTTTCTTCTTGTTCGCCACTACACCAAGATTATTCTGTTCCATTTTCGTCCTATCAGCAGCAAGTCTCATCCTGTTGATTAGTTTCCATATACTGGGATGATTTTCACCGAATAAATTTGAGAACCTGTGGTTCCATCCCTCTGTTTGATTGTTGGTCCTATCTTGCCCTTCGATAGTTGCATTCCACAGCTGCGGTGGGAACATTGGAGCTATATTTATCATTCTTATAGCACCATTTCCTTGATTCGCAATTCTTCTAAAAGTACTTAATAAATGCTCATTTACTTAAGGTACTTATGGTCGAATTCCGAAGGGATTATACTGTACGTCTAGGAATTTTTTTTTTCATCGGCGTTTTGTTCCGAGGCATTTTTTCCAGCCTTTTTTTTTTCGCGTTTTTTTTTCCACGGCTTTCTTTTCCTAGATTTGAATTGTGGACGACTTTTTGATATTTTTCTTATATAGGGTCTCCACTGTATTACACTATTAGACCATCTTCTATTTTTATATCGAGCAACACTGCTTCAGCAACGTCCTTAGTTTTTGTAATTCCCCTAATCCAATCGATTCGATTTGCGATCTTTCAGAGATATACCAAGCACGTGAAGTTGTATGTATCTTTGAGTTATCCATGGGAAACATGGGTGCAATATTACGATATCTCAAAGGCCACCCTGCATTTAGATTATCTATTTGATGGAAGCTTCCATGTACGAGTACACAGGCAGAGTCAAAATAGTCGACCAACTGAATTATTATTTTTCTGGATTTTCTTTCGTTGGGTTTTTTCCGCTGGATTTTTATTCCATGGATTTGATGTCTTTGGATTTTTTTGCCGTTGCCCCTTGAGTATACCCGCATAGGGCATATATTTTTGTGCAACCAATAACATCTAAGCTCAATGAGATCAATTTTCGTGTACGAATAAAATAAAAATATAGCACTTGTCCTAAAATGCGATTTAGGAAACTGGAGCTCTAAAGCAAGGACCGAACTGAATCATTTTCGTTTACAAACAACGTGCACTGATATTTATAAATGGTTTCAATTCTTCCAGAAAGTTTAAAGCACGAAAGTTGGCACTAAAATCTAAAATTACTTAGTCATTGAAATTCGTTTCAATTGTTATAACAATCGTATTTTTGAACGCCTTTGCGCCACTTCCAAATATTTAGCTTCGGGTTCTATTTCAAATAGCCTTTTAAATTTACAAAATGCTATTTTGCCTTCTTTCGCTTTATTATTGTAGTTAATGACGTAGGTCCTAATGCGAAAGTATTAGAATATCCATCTTTAGCATTTATTGTAAAAGAAAAATTCAAGTTGGCTACATTTTCGCCATTAACGTTCATAAAGTTAAGATTTAGTTTAGATTAAGTTTATTTCTTACTATACTTTTTATTTTTGTTTCAGGTAAGCATCCATTTCAGTAGTTTATACGGCGTGGGTAAACCTGCATCTGGTAAGCTTCATTTAACCGTTTTTTTACGGTATTATTATTACAGATACTCTTTTTATTTAAAATAATAATGACCTTGCCGAGCAACAGTTGTAGCTTCGAGCAAAAACTAACAGCAGCAGTTGCAGATAACTTTTCCTTTGTTCATCTAAAATTATCTCTTTTAGTAGACGTTTTCTTAGAATCAAGATTTATAATCCTTCTGTTCGTGGATTTGAATGTTTTTGCGGTACTTCTGCTAACTGAAATACCAAAGCAAAATCCACTCCGAGGAGTCAAACCGCTCAAAAATTCATTTATATTGATATAATTGTAAGACACTTAATACTTTCTTGTATTTTTTTAGTTATTTATTTGACGGTGTTTTGAATAGGCGAGCAAATATTTGAATCAAGGCTCAATATTCAAGACAGAAGATGTTTAAGAACATTTGAAAAAGATACAATTGTTGTAAAATTGGCCATTTAATGTGGATTTGTATTATTCGAAGGTTGTTGTGAACAAACGAATGGAGGTTTTGAATAAATCCAACTCGCGAGTAAATAACATTGTAATGAACTCGATTATTTGCAGTTATGTATAAATTTGAATAGCCTGTCGCCTTTGCCAAGAAATTAACGTATCCTGTTTATGCCGTATTATTTACGATTTTCTGAAAACTGCAAGGCAAAAAATAGCCACATGCGCGTTGCACGAAATGATAAATAACGGATCAGCTGGAACTGGATGTGAGTGACCACGATCCGAAGTGAATCGTGGATGTAAATGCTATTTTTAAGTGTCGCACGGTGTTGTTACTATTCCGGGAGAGCAGACATCGGATCCGTTGCGGGGACCGCCAACGGACTTAATCATGGGAAAAATGTCATAATCCCATCCTGAATTATCTCTGATGATATAATCGGATCGGTTTTATTTTTTTGCAGATCAGGAAATATTTTACATGTGCATTTTTAACCTTTTCGGTTTATTATGTGATTTTATAAGATTTTTGTTTTTTCGCCAGACGAAACATAATAAAACTATGAATAGATACCGGAAATAAAACAGCAGACTGAAAAAAGTGGAACTTTGATAAAGTGTTTTTTTATCAGCGACTTTTATTAAAAATTAAGACTCGCCCACGAAACTTCCTTTAACTCCCTTCTTCTTTATCTACATGTCATTGAATTTGAAGAGATTGTTCAGCACTAGCGCCTTGTTATATAATCTGTTTTTGTCTACATTTTAAGAGGTTTCTATGAAAAGCACTTTAAATTTGATTTTTTTAATACTTTTCTCTAATGCCATTGACTATTTTACAGACGCTACGAGGTTAGCGCTTTCAAAATATTCCTACAAAATTATAATTCTTTGCATTTTCTCAGTTATCAACTAATTAAATGTATTTTATCCGTAACAATGTTTATTTATTTCAAGTATTGAAAAGCGTTTCCCTAATATGACCACGCGTATCATTTCCACGTGTTTATTATTTGTTGCCCACCCTGTGGATGGCTAATGCGGCGCCAAGTTGTTTCGTCTGTGATTTATGTATCTCGTTAAACCGTTTCCAGCTAATAGAGGTGGATCACACGCGGAAGTAGATAAACCGAACGTATGTTTGTGCTTGCGGTTTTATTAATTTCCTTCATCACGGTTTATACGTGTAATTCGTCTGTGTCATTTCATTCATCATTTTTGACGCACGTACTGGGTGCTTCACACATGTTGGTCAGATAGCGTGGAAGCTTCATACATTCTCTGCTATTCCGCATTTAATTAAATATAGGCAAGTATTAAATTCGTCTGCGTAACAAGCGTATGTATGGAAATTTTCCGTTTTTTAAACTAATTACACAAACCTGTTGTACGCGAGTGATAATTGCATATCCTTCGAAAACGTGATGGATAAGGTCTTTTTCCCTGTTTTTGACAGCAAAAATCAGCACCTTATTATTATTATTGGAACTGTTGAATAAAAACAAGTTATTACATAACAATTTAATCCTTATCGACGTTAATTATCGAATTTTTTTACCTCACAAGGAAGGTCGCTTGATACAGCGCAAACACGCAAAAAGACTGCAAGCAAATGCGGACTGCCCAGAATTTGCGAATTGTTAAGGTTATCTTCGGTAAAAAGTAAATCTGAAATGTTGTTAATGTTTTGATGGCCACTCATTGACAGCAATTAATTTTTCACACTTTACCATTTGCAAACTGATAGACACATACATATATACTTAAGGAAAACAACTCGTTTGCTCTAGTATTCGTTTGGACCAAATCATATAATCGTGTTTTTTTTTTGAAAATGTATCAAAAAATTGAAGAGTATACAGCACACGCCGCTTAATGTGATCACATCGGGGCTCGGGGTTTTCGATAACAATAACCGATTGATAATGATAAACATGAACGTGTACGTGTGCATTATGTTGATAGACATTAGCGAACAACAGCTTAAATGCTGATTTCACTTAATCAACTTTCCCATTTTTCTTTGTGGCGTCTTCTATTTCAACACTTTTTGTAATTTTACACAAAACTTGCCTTATATTTGGCAACTTATCATACTGTTATAAAATATTATTTTTTTCTTCCGAGTCAGCTCCATGTCAGATGATGATGATGATGATGAAGTAAGATCACGTCTATTTTCTAGGTCAGCCATTTGCAAAGGGTTACAATAGAACTGAGTTCGCTGCTGCCAACCAGCCTGCAGGCTGTTACTTACAAATAAAAATGCATACATGATTATTGCTGGTGGAGGAAAAACAATCCTATGAAACATTTGATAATATAAACCGAAGTCATGATTACTGTAACCAATGTTTTTCCTATGTAATCGTATACGTCCGGCCCGTTCTTCGTTAGAGTAGTATTAATACTCGAATTATAAAATTATCCGTGGTTTCATTCGCTCTAATAAGGACACACCACTGTATTTTTTGCGATTTTACCTAACATTGTCCTTAAGTGTCTAAACAGTCGTGACTTGTGCGTGATGGTTGATTTAACAGATGATTTGTATTTTTTATTGCCCTCCAGTATACTCTCTTCTCTGCACCTCTAATATTTTGTAGTGGAAGAGCACCGGATATCTCCCTATCTGATCTAACCAACGTGTGGCTAATTTTTCTCTTACGCGGTATTTTTCAGTTTTTACCTTTCTTTAAAGTCAATTCCCAATTCACAGCTTCTACATGTAATTGTTAATTTGTAATAAATAAAAAATAATGTAAACCGTCCCTCTCTGAACGCAGAGTAGAGAGAAGCACAAGTGGAGTGTTCTTAAGGTCTTCGGGAAGCGGGAACAATTCGCTGGTACGCCCCTGAAGATTGGATCGCTTTTGACAGGGCTTTTTCGACGTCGAGAGAGAAGAGGCGGGAATTTCAGATGTCAATATACCCGCCGCTGGACGGGAGGATCACTTAAAACAGCTCGAAGAACAGAACTTCCACGGGTTTGATCGCTTTTATCCGACACAGCCGAGAAAACAATTTCACTGAATTGTTTTTGCACAAGGTGACACTCTGCAAATATTTTTAATCCGGCGCAAGTCGAAGATTCTTTTGCCTAACGCAAAAAACGAAACTATAACTCAATTAGCATAAGAGCTGTGACATAACCCGGTATCCAAAAGAAAACACGCCAGTTCACTCCCAAAGCCTAGCGTCCACTTTTTTTCTTAATTTATTAACGGTCCCCGCGATGGTATCGGGTGACCGGGCCGAGCAAAGGTGGAAAGCGGACGCAAGAGGAAACGCAACACGAATATGCATTGGCAAAAAATATTACACCACATTGCGAAATATGGTGCAATAATTCCAGAACAATTTAACACGTAAATTCTCAGAAAGCGTCCAGGGCCAAGCACGCAGACAAAACATTAATCGGCAATTTTGCATGATAACAAAAAAAAGGTTCACTAAAACAGTCTTTGGGAAATAACAATATAGTAAAATCGGCTACAAAGCGGCAATTAAAGTAAAACCTTAATTAAAAAGAAGCGGCAAAATTAAACTAACATAACAGTTGCTAATTGGTATTACATTGTTTAATGTTTCGGTAAATTACACCTGAGGGTAACCAAAATTAGATGTTTAGCATTGCGGTTTCGAAAATGGTAGGATATCATTCACCAAGTTTAAACTATAAAATATAAAATCTATGACGACATGAGATGTCAGTGAACGTGAACATATCGTTCCTTCCAATGGTACTTGGTTTTGATAATCTTTTAAACCAATTTAAGAAAGACATCTCTAGTTTAGCGTGCTATGGCACCGCTGTTACTAAAACTAATTGAATGGGAACCTAGTTTCTATGATACAACTAAAAATTTGTGTATTCAAGAAATATAGAAAATAATCCATCCATCCATCTTTCTCATAGTTGGTTGCCGAGGAAGTTATTGTCACGAAACAGTTTTATATTTGATAGCTCTTAATTTACAATTTAAATACACTTATTAACAAACACGGTGTTAGCTATTAATTAGATATAGGGATTAGTTATTTTATACAACTATTTTTAATTTTGGTATCTACACAACTTCTCAAATTAGCGGTTATTACGAGTTTTTTTTAAATTTAGGTTTTGTTGTTGGCGGTAAGATTTTTAAAAATATCTGTGGTGACTTAATAATCTGTTGTTTGACGAAATGACTGTTTACGGATGTTTGGGTTTATTAGGCAATTGTGCAATATAATTAGTGTTTTGCTTCGATTCAAAGGGACATGGAAGCATTCGCTTATTTGTACAAGGTCTGCTGTCAGAGCATGCTACACGAAATGTATTATTTTTGATTACATTAAAAGATTTTTGAAATAAACTAATAAATCCCCATATTATTGAAAACAGGAATAGTCGTGCTTTGTTTTTGTAAATTTTATTATTATTATTATTATTATTATTATTATTATTAAGAAATTGTAGGTTGGAGTTGTGTACACTGAAAATTCAAATTAGAAACACAAAAGAAACGCACTGTTTTTGGAATCTAAACAATCTACAGCTTAACTTTTACACGTTGAAGTTACAAATAAAAAATAATAGATATTTTGAAAGTACTACTGTTAGCGAAACAAAAGTATAAATAAATTAAGTTCATTATCTCTTCATTTAATAAAAATTGTGTCTCCTATCATTTCTAAGTTTCCAGTGATGACCTTCAAATTTGGTACACCATAGTGGACCGGGTGTATAGTACATTTTTGTTTTATTAACTTTAATTACAATTACAAAACTCACGAACAGCACGATTTTCATGACTACATTCACTATAGCTGCTTTAATATACATACTTTTGATTGTGTTAAAAACTCGAATGTGACCTTACGATACACGTTCCTTGAGCACATCCTTCACGCCAAACGCGTTGCAATTCCGATGGTGAACAGTAGTATCAAGGTCCTTTCAGTTTACCCATCAGCGCTGAAGTCACGGTTTAGCGTTGCTGAAGAAAGGAACCGCTTTTATAAGTCCTAATATTACCTTTATTAATAGTTGGTAATGAACAAAAACGTGTTTTCCGTTTTTTTTTAAGTTGTTGGCTCTTTTATCTAAAGTTAATTTAACTGATGGTGAATAATTGGGAGTTTAAAGATTTTTCTCCAACACATCTTAAAATTAGTTTCGGCATTAACTGTTGGTCTTACATACTAAAGTTCACGTTCTTCCCCGCGCCGAGGCGGGTGGCTCAGCAGTAGAGCATTTACCTTCATTCGGGAAGTCTTGGGTTCAAACCCCCGAGTCGTCTGTCCTGACTTGGGTTTTCCTGGGTCATTTAGCTAAATGCTGGCACAGTATCATCCACGAATTTCCATTATCCATATTTACAGGTCTTTCCCATGCCCATTACTGCCTGCAGAGAGGCTTAGGGTTCCGACTGTCCCCTAAAGCGGCCCGCCCCCTGTGCGGAATAAACTTATACGTTGACTTTCCTTTCCTTTTCCCGCATTTTTTATTCTTTAAACTATTTTAGGCTTCACAAAACAACCCCGACGCATTCGTTTCGATTATAACTAATTTAAAAGGATTTCCTGAAACATATACACTGAAATATATATTTTAAATTGCTTTTATACCCAAAGAAAAGAGATTTGATGATTTAAAATATTTTTGCCCGAAATGTCATTCCCATACATATGTACCATTTTGACAAAGTGGGCCAATCCCATCGTGTTTCTTTTAACCATAATAGAATTTAAAATGCTTTTCCCCTGTGTAAAATAATACGTCCGAAGTGAAAGTTACGGCTTGGAAGATCACCATTTAACGTATTAAATGCCTTTAGACTTCCGTTAAAGCTATAATATAGATAAATTTCAATTCGTCGGGCATTAAATTTAAAATTAGGATGTTGTAATGTAACCAAAAAAAAAAATAAAACGTTGACATTTGGTACATTAATATGCTATAGTACAACGGTACGTCCTTCATTTACTTTTTATGTGCTACCGTTTCTAATAAACTCTTCAGTTGATACCGGTGTGAAACAGCAGCTAAAAGATAGCAGCCAATTTGACCGAAAACAACCGAAGAGTCCACATAAACACTAAAATTGTAGATCGTCGATACATTAATTCACAGCAAATTTTGTAAATTTAACAATTGCATCACATTAATAAAGTATGTTCATGCAACGTAACACTACGACATAATTAAAATAAAATATCCACACACCCTTTAATGAGGTGCCAGAAACCTACTTCATTCAAGGTTAAACTACTGATCGTATTAGTCCTTTACTACAAGAGGAGCATCTTAGACTTTTACCTAGAATTCATAAGCCGTAAATTTATTTTTGCTTCCAAAATATATTTCATTAGCTGAGTCTTAACCAAAAAACATGTTTAATCTCTGTTGCTCTTTGCTGACCCTATCAGTTGATTACCCCTTGAATGAAGAATGTTTGGTTAAAATTTAGTGGTGGAACTGTGCACATTTTTTTAGTTACCAATTTTTCATATATTTGGTGGTTTCTGGCACCCGATTAAAGGGTGTGTCGGTATTTTATTGTAATTATGTCCTAGTGTTACGTTGCATGAAGATACTTTACTAATGAAATGGAATTGTTCAATTTGCAATTTTTGTTGTTATTTCATGTATAGTCGATCTACAATTTTAGTGTGTGTGTGGGTTCTTCGGTTATTTTCGGCCAAACGTATATAATGGTTATCTTTTTTATTTTACCACTATATTGGCATTAGATTTATATGTAAAGCAATCTAATGTAATTTTTAACAGAAACATCCAATTCATATCAGTGGATAAGCAGATATGCTTAACGATTGTGTTGAAATTTTAATACTTTCAGTATAGTAAAAAAACCTAACAGGAATCTAAAATTAACGAGAGGATTTTCAGGTTTAGCAAAGATAATTCACAATTTTGTTATGTTGTGGGATGTCCTAATTTTTTGGGACAAGTTGTAACTTAAAGTCTCTTAAGATCTTCTGACAGTTTCGACCGAATTAGCCAAACACCAAAAGTCATATTCACAGTATCATTAAAATAGTTAGTAGTTTCTAATTTAAAATAGCACAAAAGTTGTTTAAAATAATAGAACCGTGACAATGATGTATTAAATATTTTTTTAATGGTTCATAGGGGGATTGTTTTCAGTTTTATGATTCAGGAAGTTTTATAAATTATTTTTCATCAACTGCCATGCACTACAGTTTTCCTCATAAACTGGTAACAACCCAGTATAAATAATAGATATTATGATATTAACATTGAAAAATTAGACAGTTCTAATGTAAAAATTCAGACTTTATTGTTTTGCAAATTGCAGAAGTTTGAAATTTGTGTTGGAGATGTTTCCAAATATATCCATGCTTGTCGTCGCATAACTCCCTCGTTTTTTTTTCAGCTGTTTAATTCGCGCGTCTCTGAATAGACCTTATATTATTGCACATACTTTGGGCGTTGTAACATGCAGCTTAACTTATATCCCTGCAGATTTGTAAAACTACTCCATTTTTATGCAAGTGCTGTAGTCAAAAGACACATTAAGGAGATCCTAAGCAACCTTGCAACCAAAACTTAAATTTAACTTTTTACATCGACAAATCATTATATTGTTTCCTTGTCCATCCCAGAGCTTATGGCATCTACCTGAATACTGGAAAGCGAACTGCATCTAATGTAGAAAGCAATACGTATAATATAAGATAAAGCAAATTGGTGCCAGAATCTTGGCATTGTTCTGATAGTAGGAAAGTCAGAAGAATCTTGAGATTGGGGTTGTGTGTACTGTGTGCTTAAAAGACGATAGTTTGTAATGAGGTATAAAAGTTCAATAGATTAAGCACTACATTGACAAGTTTTTATCACACGTGCTTATTGTTTTTTTTTTATTTACCTAATTTCAATCTTAGATATGTTGTTTACTAATTAAAAGAAACCGCAACTGGAAAGATTGCCTATTTACGTAGTTACGGTGGCAATAGAAAAGGCTAATTTTAGCTTATTGTGAGTCAATTTAGTAGCCTCATTAACTACAATATTTTCTTAAAGGCACCTATTCGTTTATTAACATAATTGGCCAAATTTCAACCCTTGAAGCATATTGAGTACCTAGGTTAAAAGTAAGCCGTGTCGCTTTTACCATTTTTGACTATATAAGTACTCCACAGTAAAATATCCTGCTAGTGCATAAAAATTCCACGGCGCTTGCAATACAGCGATGGTATCTCCAACCTAAAGACTCTAAATAAGATACAAAGTGGTTTTATATCTTTGACAGGTTTTACAGTAACCATTGCTTTCCTTTGGCCCATCCCACACGTCGTCTGGATCTCGTCTGCTTCGAGTTAGACGACCCGAAGTCATGTCCTGGTGCCCTTTATAAATCGTATTACCGATAACAGTGGGTTGTCGGAATAAATGAATGCTTAATTCGCTCGTATTCGTTAATACGCGCCGAACGCTAACTTATGCACATACGAAGTCTAATTAATGGAGTTTTCCCGAGGAGAAAAAAAAACGTAAACAATGAAAGCCAAAGGCTACCCAAAATCGCTAGTCTGACCAACTGAGCCGTGAAGTTACCTGAAACTGGAAACATCTCGATAATGAATTCGGTAAAAATCGGTTTTCAAAATGCTACTAGTAGGTATTCCTATTGAGTTTGTTTAGATTTTCGAATTATGAGTAGTTGTTTTCGTGAAAACGTTCTGGAATCGAAGTGCGTTGGTATCAAAGACGATTTTATTAAGTTACCACTATAACATTTTTTTTAATTTGTTTTTTGTTTCGTCAGGTTTTGACTTTAGCTTATAATTGACTATTGAACGCTAAATTACTAATTACACTTTAATATTTCAAACTTATTATGAACAATTGTATAATTTTTATATACCAACCCTCCCTCCCAGTCAGACTAAGCTGGCCTTTTTGAAATGACTAACCACTGCGAAAATTTCAATATTTCCCTACAGCCATCCTTCATGTATATGTGGCCTAATAGCTTCGACCTCTGACCAAGAAAAATAAGTGCTAGGTACTGTGCCTTACTGCAATAGGTTATCACTTACCTCTGTGGTGTTTAAAACCATGAACACCTAAAAAGCGAAATATAACAGCTTCGAATTAATATCACTTCATCTGACATACACCTAAAGTATTCCCAATTATTGCATATGAACACTAGTATTGAAATAATATAGTCTACAGAGTGTCTTCAACCTTTTAAACAGCAGTAATAAAAGAATTTGAAAAATATCCTTTTTTAAACACAATCCCAAAGTATTTTCAATACATAAACGCAAAATTTGCGCTATTGGAAACTCTTTCGTATACTATTAACTATTATAGCCTTATAGAGAGGTATCGCAACTCATTAGTATGGAAATATGGAATATGGAAAACATCCGTGTTTAAGAAAAATAACATCCCTTGTATCACAAAATGTATTATTTCAGTTTGTAGTATACACGGAGAAGTACATTTGGGTGCCGCCGTTTCAGTGTTGACGTTTTGGCGCTGCCGTTTTAGCGCCGGCCGTATTGGCACGGGGACATTTGGATGCCGTTTTATTTTTATTCTATTACAATTTTTTTTTAGTTTCTCTTGTTTGTTTGTGTGTACCTATCGATGTATGTTAGGGTCAATTCCCCGGTTGGGACTCAACCCCAAGATACTCATTTAAGGTGATACTTTTGTAGTACTATAATAAATAAAACACATACTACCATTTCTACCACAAGAAAGTGGAAAATAATGTCTGTCTATATGGAAGTTTATCGACGGCCGTAGGACTGTTCATCAAGGAAGAGATACATGTTACGAGTAGTCTTTGCGAGGCGATTTGCCGTCTCAAAAGAGGAAAAAATATTTGCCAGCAGGAAAACGTATTAAAAATATTGATTATGAACTAAGAACCTTTGTAACTATTTGTAGGGGCTTCATTATAAGACTTTATATTTTCTTATATTTTTATTGCAATAAAATGTAAATATGTTCTATTTCGAATCTAGATTTATTTTACTTGAACTTTCGAATAAACCATATTTGAAGAATTTTATATTACTTTTAACAATTTTTAAAATAAACTCTTATTAAAATGTACTGCATTGGCGTTGGTTTCTAACCCTTGGGCGCCTAAATGTCCTGGCGCCAAAACGGCCGGCGTTAATACGGCCGGAGCCAAAACGGCCGGCACTAACACAGCTGGCGTCAAAACAGCCGGCTCCAAAACGTCCTAGCACCGTAACGGCGGCATCAAGACGACGGCGCCCAAATGTCACGTACCTTATTATAGGGCAAGGAAGGTTTGGTTAAACCTGATAAATTAAGATCACAAAAAGAGAAGTTAAACCTAATGCATTCCTCTTCATCTCAGGAGTTTCGTCCAATTACTCCGTGATAGCTAATGAGTAGAGCTTGGAAAATATGCACTAAAAAATCGCAAAAATATGCATGCAAATATGCACCAAAAAGTTGCGAAATGTGCTCTTAAATATGCACCTATGCACTTAAGTATGCTTTTATGCCAAAATATATGCAAAAAAAGTCCATTTCAACAGAATTTGCACTTGTTACTAACCACAAAAAAATTAAAAAATTAATAAATGCTGAAAATATGCATTTATACACTTAATATGCATTTTGCATATTTTCCAAGCTCTACCAATGAGTAATATCGAATCAATGAATTAGCGAAAATGTATTTAGTTCAAAAAGTCATAGCCTGAATCCTGTTCTTCATTGCCTCTATTATTTTAAAATCTACTTTTTTAAGAAGTATCGTCCCAAGGAACTTACTATATCCAACATTTTTTTTTTGTTGCCACTCTAATTCGAATTATTTATCACTATTTAAATTCCACCACGAATAGTTGTTGAATACTGTTTCCTAAATACCGTTTGCAACAATATATTCAGCAGAAGCAACTCAAAGGTTTTTGAATATTTATTTAAAAAATATCCACAGTTGCAATTATTTTTTACTTGCAACGTTTAGAAATGTATATCTTATATTTCAGTTGAGTTGCTCTGAGGAGAACATATTACCACATACACACTTTTTTGTAAATGTGTACCTGACCCCCACTAGAAGTCGAACGTAGAACGGTATAGAGGTTTGATTTAAACCTAAACACTATACCAGAAGGCTACCAGAATATATAGTTATAAGTAGAAACGTTGTTAGTAAAAAGTAATCGAAACTAAGAGTACGAACAGAGGGAATAAATATAAACTTCAATACGGTATCGGAGACTCAAACACTTTCGAACATTAAATAAAATGTTAGATATTTTCCCTCTGTTCATGTACCAAATAAGAAAGTGCAAAAGATGCTCATAATTGAAATCCTACCCTACTCTGTTTTAAGAGGACCTATCTTAGCGAACTTCTCTGACGATAGAACTGGAAGAGAAAAACTTAGTGTTGTACCTTTTAAATTAAAAAATGCGTCTCCAATCTTCTCTTTCGATCACCTTATTACCCCACGCCACTGAAACGTTACAATTTTCTTTTAACGCATAATGATCAGCAAATACCTGTTTCGAATCTCGAAATATGATTATGAACCGCTTTCTATTCTAAATGATTCACCCTTATTGAATCATTAGCATCCCATTGGCGCGTAATTGGTCGCGAAACGTCTTGAACATTTCCCCATTAATCCCCATTTTTGTAGACGTCTGGAATTTTAACAAGCCTCCAAAAATAAGTTGCCACTCTTGACGAATTATTCGTCGAGAGAAGGCTGCTGTCTTCATCGTGTCACGATCGCGATTAACCAACCAAAAGGAATATTTCATAAGGGGTCTTGTTTGCGTAAGCCTCCTCAGATAGATATGCGGTACGTGCGTGTATGCATAATCCATTTCAGAAAGTAAATGTATGAGATGCATAACGAACCACGCTGGCCGATGGGCGTCAACACCTGCTGCGTTAAATCTCGATGAAAATATTTTAAAGGATTATTCTAATTGCCTTCTACTAGCTCCGAGATTATTTTAAAGTTTCTGTTAAGTCATCATTTATCATATACAGAGTGCGTTAGAAATTAATTCCTAAAGTCTCTTGATCTGTAAATATTCTACTACATTTTTACTTTAGACCAACGTCAGAAAGTGAGATGCACGTTTTTTGGTTTGCTTCATGCTGCTCCGTCTTATTAGAAAAAGTGTCAGGTATTTCTTCTTCTTCGATTGCTTTATCTCTTACGAGACGTGGCGATCTACTGGTTGTTTAAACAATCTAAATAGTTTGTAAATTTTAATTATGCAGACATTGAACGAACCGAAACGGGTATGTCTGGATGCCTTTGACATGTACATATATCGGCAGAATTAAAAATCGTGGGAACCACTTCGCCTGGATTTTATTCTGGAAAGTCTTTGTATATTTGAAATAGCCCATTTGCATCGAAGTTCTAATATTCCACAAGGTCAGAATCATTATACATTAACAAAACATAAGAACGTGTGCTAATATTTTGATAATTTTGCTGCTCAAATAAACGCGGTAAATTCATAATAGAAGGAGATTAGAACGCGAAGCATACAACCTGGGGCTCAAGGCTGATTAACCCAAAAGGTTTCAAACTAGTAAGGACTATTGAAAGAAATAACCACAACTACCTGTCAACTGGAGAACCTACTCATTGGCCTAACGACGCGAGGAAAACACCAGACCTAATTGATTTCGCAATAACCAGTAGTATAGCGAACTCAAAAGAAGAATCTAACCAAGACCTATCTTCTGATTACTCTCCAGTTATGCTCACCATAAGCACAACAATATTTACTAAAGAAACCCCCATAAAACTCTACTAAAAATACGGATTAGGATCACTTCCGAAACAGTTGGAAGAAACTGTTAGCATAGCTATTAGAATTAAAGAACCCCAAGATCTAGATGAAGCAACTCAATATCCAACTATCGTGGTATAAGTTGCTGCGTGGCAAGCCACACCAATAACACCAAATAATTCGGCTGAAACTGCTAACATTCCCCGCCATGTACGAGATCTCATCATCGAGAAGTGCAGAACTAGAAAAAAGTGGCAGAGAACAAGAAACAGACAGGACAAAGCCTGTAATAGACTTGCTCGCCAATTGCATATCACATTAATGGAAGCACGCCATGAATCCTTCAAAGAATATATATCAAAACTCTCTCCTGATGATCGCACTATATGGAAGGCAACGAAGCAATTTAAAAGGCCAGTAGTAGCAATACCACCAATTATAAATTCTGAGAATAGCTGGGCCAGAATAGACAAAGACAAAGCAAATCCTTCCGACGAACACCTTGCCAACGTTTTCACGACTACACTTCCGCAAGGAAATAACGATGACAATGAAATTGTCAAAGGTATTCGAAAAACTTCTACTTAAAAGACTCCGGGAAATAGTAGACCTCGATCCTATAATCCCATCTTATCATTTCGGATTTCGAGAATACCATTCGACAACACACCAATGTTACCGGATGGTCACCCAAATAATGGATTGCCTTGAGACAAAAAAGGGATGCGCGGCTGCATTCTTGGACATAAAACATGCCTTCGATAAAGTATGGCATAAACGCCTGTTATATAGTATCAAACTACACCTTCCAAGTAAGATATACCTAGTGCTAAAATCGTACCTTGATGAGAGGTTCTTCCAAGTCAAGATAAAAATTAAGTATCAGACTACCACCAAATCGCGTCCGTAGTACCGCAAGGCAGCGTGCTGGGACCGCTGCTATACCTGGTCTACTTCGCTGGACACGGAAATGATCTTGTAGAGCAGCTGTCAATCCAACCATCAGTTACAAGAATTCTTGGAGTTGGCCTTGTTTTACAAACTAACCAAAATGTATATTTATCCTTAAGAATACCGACAGCTAGATCCCCCTCATATCATGTGTCTCATCTCATCTCATCTTCAGCCTATATAGTAATGCTGGGAAATCGAAACCAAGCCATTTTCGACATTTTTCTTAGAAACCGAGTGCTCTGCCAGCTGAACACATCTATGCTACTGTTTCATATTATTTCTAACATTTTATATGGCAACTGTGTATTCTTGAATTTTCTAAAAAGACATGCTGTGAAATAATGGTCAAAAATGTCAATATCTAAGTGACGTAATTTTAGAATTTGCATTTTACTGTTGTGGCTATTTTTCCTGTTTTTGTTAACGATATTTCGGGTGGGTTTTTGCTTTTTCTCACCACGCAAGACCATGACTTAAATTTTCACTGTTATTTTATGACAAACTTCAAATTCCTAAAAATACTTTTAATGCTTTAAAGCATAATTTCTAATTTTTTGTTTGCAACCTCTGGCCGTCGGCCGCCGGAAGCCGCCAACTATCTTCATCCGCCTCGGATACTTCCACATTCACCAAAATTAAACAGCACAATTAGTAAAATTTTGAAAAATTCGTAAATATCCCGAAAATCCGCTTACGTAAATAAATATCAAACAGCTTTATAAGTTTTCCGTACCTTCATCATGTCACACACTTTTATAAAGGTATCTTGGGCTGCCATTAAAAAATAGTAAGAAGCGCCCAATTTTTACCAGTGATTTACTAAATTTCTGCTCTACTCTATAACTGTGCCTTTTAATAACTTAGATTTTACATCCACTTCATCAACCGTTGTGAACAGACGTTAAAACATTAAATTTACCATACCGATTTCTAACTTCCGCTTTCGGATTTATTCGTTTTAATAAACATTTACTGCTAATATTTCCCAAATTAAATTAGTTGTTACGGTAATATTGATAACCATATTGCTGCGTAATACAAAGAGATAGTTTTTAAACCCGAATCCAAAACGGACATTTCCATCATCATAGGTAAAATCAAAATTAATATTTTATTTGAAGTTTTAAAACTTTTACAGGATTTATACGATTCAGACTTAATTTTTATGTTTTCGCATATACCTTTCCAAGGAGCAGGAAATCTCAACCCCTTACTAAATAGGACATTTACTGTATCCCTAAACCTTAATCTACCTTCATACGTGATTCTGGCTTGATGCAGCACCTAAAAGTTGGGAGATGACACAGCTTACGAGGATTACCGAACGCATATAGGGATAATAAAGGCGCTGTTACTTATTCCCCGTTTTTGCAGCGCCCACCTAATCTTCTTGGAAGTGGATAAGGTGCTTAAGCCTCAGATAAGAAGTCGAGGAATACGTCGTTATCAGAAATGGATGCCCAGAAAGCATTTTATCTGTATCTCGCACGTTTCCAATAATAATGCGCAAAGCGCTCGGTTATCTTTTTATTGGTTCGTCACATGGTTCGCTGGGATATTGATTCTGTCTAAACTACCTGTAGATCAGAAAAACGGGCATTTTATCACGACTCTTGTCGAAAAAGATGAGCGGTTTCGTACCTTCGTTATTATTTATCGGTTCCTTGACAGCTAAGGTCGGGGACTAATAAATGGCTTTCAAGGTGGTACCTCCTAATAATTTTCGTAATAGGTAGAAATCATTTTAAGTAGTTGCTTGTTTACGAGCCCTGCTGTAACTGATTGATATGAGAAGGCAGATAGAATAACAGTATAAATGTTACAAAAATATTGGTAATTGTTTTTTGTATTTTTTTTTTCACCCATTAAAACATTCAGGATGAAACCCTGGCTGACATCTCGAATATAAATGGTTGAAGTAGTACATTGGACTTCCTTTTTTGTCAAAAATGCAAAGTGAGGTATTTCTTTATGTTATTTCATTGTATTATCTTTTTTTCAAGCGCCAATACCATAGTCGATAAATGTGGTCTTCCTTAACGCGGTTTTTCTTTACGTACAAATACTGCAGATGATTCGACTTCCATATTTAATTATTTTCAAAATTATTAATTTTAAAACACTCATAATTTAACAATTATATTTTTGCTCGCCGAATTTTGAGCGATTTTATGAAATTTCTTTGGATTCAAAATTAACTAGATATCCTCACAGTAATTACATTAAAAAGTAATCGAACCTATTTTATTTTAATTGAAAACGCTTTAGAATTCAAATTCGATACTGTTATCAACTTTCTAATATTTTTTTAAAGTATTGCCCCACTTTCACTGTTTTCGAAGACTTCGCGATATCTCTTAGTTTTTAGGTTTATTTCTATTTCATATTCAACATGGCGAAAATCAACAAAAAAAATTAAATCTGTATGTTAACTGAAACTGTTCAACATTAAGTCTGCCCTCGCAAATTACGTCATCGTTTCCTCTCGACTAGCATATAATTCCATTATTGAATACATCCAAATTGCACAAAGAAGAGGCCGAAACCAACAGCACATGTTACGTAAAATTTAATAATTATAAGAATTTTAGAAACGGAAATTAACAGCAATTTCGTTTAAATAGCAGCTGCCTGTCCTCATCATATTACAGAGATAATTTTAGAATTATGAACGCAAAACGGCCTTTAAACTGGATGCAATTGGCGGGCAATTTGCATTTCTAATACCGCACAAATTGTGCTCCTACCAAAGTCCATGAGCGATTTTTGCTTTGCTGAACCTTGATAAGCGTGTCTTGCGGGAAATTCTGCCAAACATACGTCAAAAATCGGGCTCAACCGCAACATCCGATTGTCTTTAATTATCAAGAAACAAAATAAATTTAGACTAACCGCATTTTCGTCTTCTTCCTGAAAGTGGAGATAAAAAATTGGAAGCGTCCAATAATAGACAGTAGTCTGATAACTGCTTATCTAATAAATCGCTGTACTATTAAAAACACCAAATTTCCCCAATTTTTCAATTAAGAGTTCGTCATTTTGATAACACCAGCGTCAAAATTAATTCTTTTTGATTTCGTGAAACCAAAATTGTATGCAATTTTTATCAGTCTCGCGTATTTATCCAATGTAGCGTAGAAATGTATGGGTAAGTAATTACATAGCCCATCGACATGAAGAACGGCTGCCTCTATAAATAAATACAGGCGGACGTGGGGAAAATAACTGATGCATTAGAGGGTGGAAAAGTGCTCTCGAACACGCGTAGCTACTTATATTCTGTCTCAATTGGACGATTGGGGATGTTAACATTTTCGTTTTCACCTCCATTGCCGTTAGATAATGTTTTTATTCCTATAGAGTGTTGTTTTTCAATCAGTAGGCTAGGCAAGTTAGTTCAAACAAGTTACTACTAAATACGTAGCAGGAAATTACGAAGAGAAAAGTAAATTATAAATAAGTCTAATACTTATATACTCAACAACTGTGTTTTCAACACTATCTGAAACTAAATTATGTTTAAAATTAAACACAACTAAAAACTATTTTTATTTTTATGGATCTACTTTGGGCAAGCGCTTTCAGAAAAGATAATAGTTTGTTATATTTAATACTCGTTTAAACCACCGCCACTGACAGGTTTTATACAGGGAATTTTTCTTTTTAGTATACATAGCCTATGTATACTTTTAAAAGAAACGCGTCAATTTCGCCTATTGTGTATGCAACCAACTATACCGACAACTAAAAATCAGAAACAAACGTCACTATAGTTGTGAATTATTTGAGTATGAAGGTTATGTTGATGCAGTGTTTATATTAAATAAGTATTTGACCTTGTAGGTATATAGGACACAGATGATGACTTATTTATTAAATATAAAAATCGACAGGATGTTTCCGTAAGGTCCGTGCACATTATATTTCTTTTGTACAAAACACATACATAGTTAAAACGTGATTACTTTTAGTTCTTCTTTTATGGGAATTTATTACGCATCCCTCTGATTTAAATTTTCTAACAATTGTTTGATACTAAATAAAGATTAATTTTATTTTTTA
>JABXWE010016922.1:0-11042 GCA_014611495.1 Limonius californicus | reverse complement strand
ACAAAATTAATCTACATTAAATTTCGAACAAAAATGGTCTTATGCATTTTTGTGCTCCAGACGCGGGTTACGGAGATATGGAGGGGGTAAAATGGCATTATTTTCCAGTTAGCCAAAAAAGCAAGAATGGCGCACTATGAAGTTGTAGTCCTCGTTCCATCATTGCGTTTTTCATGCAAGTTTTCCATTTGACGGCTGGCCTTCCTCTTTTTCTCCTGCCTCGCGGTGACCAATTTATAATTTGTTTTGGCCATCTCCCTTTCTCCATTCTCTTGACGTGTCCATACCATCTTAGTGCTTTATTTTCTAATCTACTAGTAATTGATGTTGTTACTCCCATTTGTTGCCATATCACCTCTGTTCTTATTCTGTCCCTTCGTGTATACTGGACCGTTCTTATTTTATCCCGGACTTTATTTGTAATCGGCCACATTTCTCCTCCGTAAGTTGTTACACTTTCTATTATGGCGTGAAATATGTTCTTCTTTGTTTCTTTTGTGAGGTTTTTGTTCCAAATGGTTCCATGCAATGCTCTTGTCGCTCTTTTTCCTTTGCACATATATTCTGTTTTTTTATAATTTATATTTAACCCCCTCGCTTCATACTCCTCTTTCAGTTTTCTTAGCATATATATCATGTCTTCCTCGTCTTGTGCAAAAAATATCTGATCGTCGGCAAACATGAGTGAATGTAGCGTCTTTTCTCGTATTGGAATTCCCATTCCTTAGCATTTTCTGTACCATCTTTCTAAGGCCTGTTCTGCATATATATTAAATAACTGTTATTTTTCCTATTGATTTAATTACGTCGTAAGGTGTACATATCACTTTTAATTGAATAATAATATTTTGAATTTTCCATTTTTATAATAAATAAGCAATATATTTTGTTGTTAACCTTATTTATTCTTTCTACACATGAATTTCTCTTTTAAAAGGTCATATGACAAAAGATGGAGATAATTTTATTATATCGTATAATAGGACAAATGGGAAAGAGGAAAATGATATGAGATATACAAGAGGAAATATAGGTACTCTTAACTATCGGTAATGTCAAAAAAAAACGGAATGTATATAAAAACGACAAAAGCGGGGAGTAATATAGATAAGATATATATAAGATACTGTATTAATAGATTATGTATTGCTTATTTACTATTTAAATCGAAGTTTTGCTCATTTTCAAGCGAGTTCGAGAACTTTCAAGAAAACTGAAAAATAATGCCACTTTTACCCCTCCATATCTCCGTAACCCGCGTCTGGAGCACAAAAATGCATAAGACCATTTTTGTTCGAAATTTAATGTAGATTAATTTTGTATATAATGACGTTTGCGCTATTCCTCATAGTTCTCGAGATATTTGCGAAGAACTGTTGAAACATACCATTTTACCCCCTTTCCACCCCCTCCCTAACAAACCCGAAGCTCTAGGTCGTGCAACTTTTTATCACTTACTAAGAAGATGGTATAGAACAATTTGCCGCAAGGTAGAACTTTTTTTTTGGATGTTGAGGTTAGACCCTAATTTTACTAGACTATCTGTCAAACGCCTTGTCGTAGTCTATGAAACTTATGATGACATCCTTCTGCATATCTCTACATTTCTGTATTAAAACTTGTAATGCAAATAATGCTTCCCTTGTGCCTGCGCCATATATAAATCCAAATTGGTTGTTAGTTAGTGCTTCGTCACACTTTTTCCTAATCCTTTCATGAATGATGTTCAAGAACAATTTTAATACTTGGCTCATGAGGCTTATTGTGCGAAATTCCTTAAACCTTTTAGCGTTAGCCTTCTTTGGAAGAGTTATGAAGATAAACTTCAACCATTCTTTCGGTATTATCCCTGTGTCGTATATTTGGTTAAACATTTTTAGCAAAAAGTCTATATCTTCCTCTTTTAGAATTTTAAGGATTCACCTGGCCAGGCCCTGGATATTTCTCATCTTTTGCTTTCTCCAACGCTTTCTGAACTTCCTCTTTTAATACCGAGGGTCCTTCTTTTTCTAAATTGTTGTCCTGTTTCTCCATTCTGTTATCTAAGAAAAGTTGTTCTATATACTTTCTCCATACGTTCTTCTTTTCGCTTATGTCGGTCACAATATTGTTCCCTTCGTCCATTAAGATGTTACGTTGTTTTCTTCTGTTTATTTCTGTCATCTCTTTTATAAGAGATATAAATTGATACATATTATGGTAGTCAAGTGGTTGACTGTTTGTTTCTGGTGCTAAGAGACCCAAGTTCGTATTCCACTGAGGTCAGTGTTTTTCTCGGGCGAGATAAAAACTGTAAAACACTCATTCGCAATTTAGATGCCAAAAGAATATCCCCTACCCTATTCCACCTTCATGCCATCACTAGAAGTATCTGAATCATCGGCACCCTCCGATTCTGAATCAGATTCCCCAATTGAAATAATGAAAGGAGGAATATTTTCAAACCATAGATTTCCTATATGTTTGGCCAGTCTTCCGAAATAAGTTTTTCACAATGTTCACAGAAATTTTGCCACATGCCGGGGGTACATTTTGAAAGAGCCTCACGCCATAAATTTGCAACCTTGTCTTTCGATTTTGGCTGAGAATTTATGTGCTTATTGTAATAGATCTTACAAAACCCCCACGCCATTTCAATTGGGTTGTATTGACAATGGTATGGAGGCAATCGAAGAACCTCATAGCTGCGCTTTTTCAAAATTTCGTCAGTTACGTATCTTTTATTTCCGTCTACTGTAAAAGGTTTAATTAACTCCCAAAGTTTTTTCTTAGTAATTTTGCCCTGAATTTCGACATTGTGGTGGTTAACCAACCATTCCTGCAATAACCCTTTTTTGCAAGAAAATGTGGGCGGCTTGTCAAACTGCACTGAATGATAAGGTGCGTTGTCCATGACCACGACAAATTTTCCTTGCAACTTGTCCAAAGCAGGAATCAGCTGATTAACCAACCAATTTTGAAAAATTTCCCCATTCATAGTTTTATGATAGTCCCTGTGGTTGTTGTTTGAGTCTAGTAACATGTCGCACCCTTCCAAAAAGCCTAAATTACATCCCGCATTCAAAATCGTGAACCTCTTCCCATCACTTTTAATTTTGGCTGGGTTACTTTTAAGATCGGTTTCGTGTACCCACTGACGACTCGCGGATCCATTTTGGTAGATCCACATTTCGTCTAGGTACACGAATGTCACATTTTCACTAGAATTTTGATATTGGAGAAATTATCTCAAAAATTTAATTTTGGATGCAACGTGTTTTTGTTCACATAATATTTTGCGTCCATTCACCATTTTGTGTTTGTAACCCATTGATTTAATAATTTTGAATAAAGTAGTCCTGTCCCCCTTGTATTCCAAATTTTCGCGAGAGTCAGCCAAGAGTTTGTCGAGAGTAAAATGTTCATTCTTTAGTTAGATGATACTGCCAAATTTGTCGTTGCAAATCTTTTCTGAACGTGTAATTTAAGGAAACGTCCGTCTTAGCGCGTATACTACAAATGGAAGATTTCAAAACATCCTGTCCTTGTGATAAAATGTCCCTTATAGAACGCTCAGATACCTAAAATTATAAGTAATTTGCAATTGTATATTTAAGAAATGATACATGCTTACCCCAAATATATCAATTAATCTCTTTTATAATGGTTGAAAGCTTTCCCAAATTTCAGTTTTGTAACTTTGTTAATAACATTCACCATTCTGACAATTAAGTAGGTATAATATATTATGTGTTTTATTAATTCTAAACTTACTAGATTATTTTAGAAAAGTAGGGGGCCCTAGAGCTGGCAACAGGGCAATTTCATTTTGACATTGCTAGAAATCAATCAAATAATATTTCAGAAATGCAACTTAAGAAAAAAAAACACAGCCTGCTGGATGGCAAATCAATCGTGAATAGTGTATAGATTATTGGGACTGTCTGCAGTTGGTATTAAGTTTAATAAATTAATCAAAGCTTTCTGGTATTTTATTTACGAATTCAATCCAGCTACTGTAAATTCGAACTTGTGACCATCAAAGGGTCCCACGAAAAACAAAAAATAAACACAACAAGGGTATGTAATTTTACAATATTTAAAATGTTATTATTAAACATTGAAGATAAAAATTATCTGCTGTTTACCATTTATATTGTTAATAATAATTATATAGCGGGTTTGTTACAACATTCGTCGTTTCCCGCATCCAATACGTCAAAGTGTTCTTTCTTGAGTGTCTTCCTGGGCTAACTGTCTACTTGACATTGCCTTTTGCACTGCTTGCCCCCAGATTCTTCGGGGTCGACCTCTCTTCCTTCCTACGGCAGGAAACCATTTCCAAATTTTCTGTGGCCATCTAATTTCTTCCATACCAAACTAGTTTTTTCCTCTCTATTCTATCTACCAGGCTTGTTCAACTGAAACCCATCTTTGATTAACTTAGCCTTGGAAACAAATACAATAATTTAAATGACGTTTGTTAATGTTAGTAGTGTTTGTAAGCAACTCATTAATAAGTTTCTGGCGTTTGAATTTTGTTCTGACTTTAAAACTTCGATGTTGAAACGGCGTTTTTGTTGAAAATCCGTCCAAGTTTGATCAGCGTGCGGTTCTACAATTTTTATTCGCTGAGGGTGTGCAGCCATTGCATATTCATACGCGAATGAAAGTAGTGTATGGTGTACTGCATTAACAGAAAACAATATGGCATGTGTGGAAATTTGGAAGGCCCTATTAGAGAAAATCGACGAATTTCAATCAGAGAAATTTTAGAAATTGTTGGTGTGAATGTAGGATCTGTCCATAGTATTTTTCGTAATCTGGATTACAGCAAAGTTTGTTCGCAATGGATTCCTCGTCTCTTGTCTAATGAACAAAATTGCTTGCGAATGGGTTTATCTCTGCTCTGCAACACATCACAAACTATAGGCAAAATGGTGATGACTTTCTTCTGTCAATAGTTGCTGGTGACGACACTTGGTGCCATTACTACGAACCATCCAGTAAGTTATCGTCGATGCAGTGGAAACATTCAAGTTTACCACCACCGAAGAAGTTTAAAGCACAACCTTCTGCAGGCAAGGTGATGTTAAAATTTTTTTTTCGACCATGAAGGACCCTTGTTGATAGAGTATAAGAAACCTGGAGAAAAAATGTCAATTCAAATCTGTACAATGAAACTTTGAACAAGCTTCATCAAGCAATAAGACGGAAACGTCCAGGAAAACTTACGCGTGGAGTCATTTTGCTGCATGACAATGCTAGGCCTCATGTTACTAATGTGGTAAAAGAAAATCTTCAACGAAAGAAATGAAGGGTTTTGGAGCATCCACCCTATAGCCCGGATCTATCGCCTTGCGATTTGCATATTTTTGGACCACTGAAAAAGTCGTTAAAAGATCGGCATTTTGAGTCTGACGCAGAGATGCAGATAGCTTTGAAAGACTTCTTCAATCAGCAGCCGTAAGAATTCTATAAGCAGGGTATATGTCGGTTAGTAAAACAATGGGATAAGTAGCTTAACTGTGACCATAATTATTTGTAATTAAGTTGTTGAATAAATTTTTATAAAGCAAAGATGGGTTTCACTTAAACACACCTCTTATTATATCCTCTTCCACTTCCATTCTTTCTTGGATAATTCTGTTGGGAATATGTTCAAGTCTTGATACTCTGCAGCTTCTTATTAGGGTATACATCTCATTTTTATTGTTACTATTATTAATTAAGATCTATGTCGATATAACAAAAAAGAAGGCGAGCAGAACGGTGCTATAATAAAATCGTGGAAATAATGGAGAATAACACGCAATATCTGACAAACTAAAATTTAAAACCATCTTAAAAACCCTGTAACCGGTGCTTACTGCTATAGTAATCTTGCAAACATTCCGCTACATTACGAAATATATTCTAAACATCGAAAAGTTCAAGATCGTAACTGTTTTCTTAAGTAATTAAGTTTATTAGCGTAAATACTTCACTTACCTCTTGCAAATGTGAAAGTGAACCCAGCCGATTAGAATGCCTTCACAAAAAACTGCTTCCTATATCTAAATTTAACACAACCATTTTTTAATAGATACTATTTTTTTCTTATTTTCGTAATGGCTAAAGACTAATTCAATTTAAAATACATGGAATGTTGATGATGTAAAACTTAATTATCAAGTAAATACTAGTAGCTGTTCCCTTAGGCTAATGATTTAAATTAGCCACAGACAAATTTATCCTGTAATTTATTTACTAAAAAAGAACTAGAAGTTAATGTAATCTAATATTTCTTGCACATTGTTTACTTAAGATTAAATTGCTCCGTATTTACAACCACATTTACATAAGTGTGACAAAATTCAATAACAAAAACCAATAGTTCTAAAAATTCCGTGCATAGTTTTTGTTTCTAGAAATACAAAATGAATCAGTGAATAATACAGTATTTGATGATTGTATCACGTTTATTTTCGAAATGAGCTAATATCTAACAAAACTCATATTCTGAGAATGTGTTTTCTTAGGTAATGGAAAACACTGCAGCACTTAAGGTACTTTTTTGTAATAAAAATATTCACACGAAAGGTTATTTGTAAATAGTCAAAAATAAACTTGTGATTGATTCCGAGATAATACATCAACTCCAATTTTAGCGATATTAAATTATGATATTTTGCAAAACAATAATTAATTACAGCAATTTGTTTAATTAGTAAAACAGTTTCAATACCTCTAAGCCAACCACAGTTTAATATTTCGATAAATGTTGGTTGGTAGCTTTTTCCATATTTATCTTAATGTGGAAAATTCTGTAGTTAATTTAATTTGGTTCTCGCAAACACAATAGGCAGGTTATGTCAAGGTTCGTTTAACCAAATTCTCTGTTTATTTAAGATTAGGTAGCAAAGTCCAATCTAAGAACTATCTTAGTTTAAATTATGCCTTCATTAATATTAAGTAGTCTAGTGTAAAGGAAATTTAAAAGAAAAACATAATTTCAACATTAAACGAACTAGTTCTGTACTGAATTTTCTACAGATACAAATTATTATAAACAAGGACGAATTCGATACCCGCCTACTTGAAACACACTTTTCGTTATTATTGCGGGTTTAATTACAATAATCACGCACACCTTTCATCTATTGACGATTTATTATGCGTTGTCCGTTCCAATTTCCAATTAACGCAAAATATAGTTCCACTTGCTGCTATTTATCGTACATTCCGAAAAAGTCCAAAAACGACAGAGTTTTTTATAAACTGATCTCATTTCAAATCGCAAAAACCATGTTCAATACAATCTGGTTTGGAAAGGTTTTCGTTACTGGCGTCTATTTTTAATATACTAACAAAGCAGGGAATCCCTAGACACTTCCTGGCAATTCCACCTTTATACCTAAAATCTGTACACAAATTATGCTGAACAATAGAAATAAAAGATCCCGCATTCGACGTACATAAATATGTCAAATGGATAAGGCGTCATAAATACTGACTTAATAAATTTTCGCGTATAAAGAGAAACTGAGAACTGGTCAGGGACGGACTCCCAGCAAAGAAAGATTACCAGTGGTCCTTCGAGTCAAACTAATAAACATACATAGAAAGCAAATTACAAACACAAAGATGCTTTACATAAATATGTAATGTTAGTGCTACCTACCCTCTTAAACAATATATATAATCATACCAGAAATGAAAGACAGCAACACTATCTTTAAACATATTGAAGTATGGGTGGGTGTTGTAACTATAATTTGGCGTATATAAGTTTTATGTTTACGTTTTATGTTTATGTTTTATGTTAACATTACATACGAGGCTTATACGGAAACTAAGGGCTGTTTAAATATTCCCACCGAATAAGGGACGTAATCAATTTGGTGCATTGTAGGAGTGCTTTGTGTGATTGATGAGCCACACGTCACTTTGCCGTGGTTCTAGCATTGTAGTCAATGATGCGCGGTATTTGGGCTGCTGTCAAACGGACGATACACAATGAGTGATGATCAACTGGGCAATAGCCAAGTGAGTAATGGTTATTTAGGCGACGAAAAATTAAAAATGTTTGCACGTTTAACAGGCATACGATTTCCTAGATATTTTTTGTAAACCTAACATAACCTGGCCTAACCTTTTTTTCTCATTCATTCATACTACCGTTAACTTAACTAAGCGAAATGCGGTCGCCCCAGTCGAGATTCGAACACCCCAGCCGATCGGCGACGTTTCGCTGTGATCTCGAGTGGCAGCGCGTATCCGCACTACTCCACCGAGGCCCCATAACCTGGCCTAACCTAACTGAATATAACCTATTACTATTTATTATTTGGTAAGAGGGCTTTGGCATTTAATATGCCTTCCGTCACTTCGACCCTTAATGAATCTTTTGTAACTTATGAGCCCTTGCTTAATTTAGAGAAGTTATAGGCTATTTGCACACCTTAAGATATCTCTGGAGTTTGCGTCCCTTATTTCGATAGGTTTCATAACGTTATTGCCGAATTTTTCTTGTCGGCAGCAACAGGCAACGTTGCGTAGGCATAGAATATGTTCTGCCGTTCCTGCTGCCTCGTTACATAAACGACACATTTGGTCTTCAACCTTACCAATCCTGAACAGATAATATTTTAGTGATGTGTGCTCTGTTCCATTTCAAAGCAATTTTTGCTTCTTTTTGCAAAATAGTTTTAAACTTTTTTGCCCGGCGTTGTCCTGGTGTGTTTTCCCAGTGTGAGGCTTTCATTTATTTCTTCCATAACCTGATCTCATATTTAATGTGGGTTTTCTGTATACCACAACAAGGTTCAAGTTTAATATAAGGCGTTATTGCTCGACATTTTTGAGGTCGTCAGCTTTTTCGTTGTCTGGTATGCCCTCGTGCCCTGCAACCCACCATAAAATTACGTGGTTATTGTTAGCCAGTTGTTTGAGGTTATTCAAGCACTCCCAGACAAGCCTCGGTTTCCAGGTATAGGCTTTTAAAGGCTTTATTGCTGCTTAGCTGTCTGTGAGAAGGTCAATTATTGCACCTTTATACATTTTCCTGGGATTTATTCTTGTGCAGAAGTTTATTATTATTGGAAGATAGTAGTTCTAGCCCCAAAGGGTTCTAGGATTTGGCTCCCGGGACCATAAACCCCCGCTCCAGTTCCTCTACCTTCCATCTTTGAACCATCCATATATTACGCACATGAGCCCCTCTTGAAAAAGGGTTCTTCTGAGGTCCACACTTCCCGGTCTGGAATGATCGTTCTAAATGGTTGGTCGAAATAGTATTTTATTGGCATAAAATCCATAGTGGTGTAGGCCACTCTCTCTAGATGGGCGAGAGTTAGAATTTCTAAAGTGGCCTGTCAGGTCTCCTGCCATAGCCTTCTTTTACAACTGTAGGTGTAGAGGCATTAACACTAACATGGCCTCCATAGCCTACCTAACCTAACCGAATTTAACGTAAACTAACTAATTGATTTATTTTTCCATGGAAAATTTTAATATATCTTTGTTGCAATTTTGTAATTCTGCATGATAAAAATACACTTAATTATAAGCCCGATTTTTCAAATTTTTATATTTACATCGTTCTTGTAACTCGTTTCACAAAAAACTTTATTTAAATTTACCGAGTAGTAGATTAATAGAAAAGAATGGTGATTTTAATAAGGAAAACGATAAAAGAAATTTATATACATCGCATATTTGATCTATTATTATGTCTAGCGGCTACTTGGCTATCGCGCAGTTGACCATCGCCCAGTTGTCCGCCACCCAACTGACCATCGCCCGTTCGCCGTCGCCTAGTTGGCCGTGTCCGGTATTCAGTTATATACTAAAGCACTAAAACGATCAATACGATTGAAAATCTTGTGTGTGAAGTGCGCGTTCTGATTCGTTTTCTCCATGAAAAAAACGTAAACGCTGATTTATAGTCCAAGCATTAAGAGACAAAACTAGATATATGGTCTGGGAAGACGCAGCTATTTTGTAGAAAACAAATAGCGACCAATGGTGGAAAATATATCATTTGAGGAAGTGGATAGTTTTGACTGTCTGGGTACACAAATAGGACGTACATCAGCAAATTCAGAACAACTAGCAGCAAGGTTAACGAAGGGAAAATCTATTCATTAAACAGCATATTAAGAAACAAAACAATTGCAAGAGCGGTGATAGAGAGAGAGAGAATAACTAACAACAAACTGAAGGCTCTGTATGGTGTAGCTGATATAATAGAGAGGATTAAAGTACAAATATTACGGTTAGGGACATTATGAGAATACCCCATGAAAAAATTCCTAAAAAGGTAGTTGAAACGATGCTCGGGAGAACACATAGAAGAGAACGGCCAAGGAAGAGATGGTTCGGGCAGGTACGGGAAGATCTAGGAAAAGTGGGTGTTGGAGACTGGAAACGAAAGAACAAACAACGGCAAAGAATGGCAGCAGATACTCAACCTAGCCCTGCCTCTATTGGGACTGGAGTGCTGATATATATATATATATATATATATATATATATATATATTGAGATGAATGATAGTGACTGATTATTGATAAATAAATGAAATTATAAATTACTTTAGATGTTGTGAAATACAAATTATTTTAACGTTGAGCGCCAGGCTAAATATGAAATAGCCGATATAAATTTATCCAATATATACCAATTCAAATACCACGGTCGTTAGCTCGGCAGAGCATAAAAATCACCTCAGATAGTCGGTTCTGAATGTGTCAAACTTACTTACTGCGCATGACATACATTGGTAAAAATAAATTACTTTATCTGTCTTGCTACCAAGTAATTACAATCGGCTTGTGCTATATGAATAATTTTCTAAGTAGACCCAAACACTTTTAAATCATCCACAAAAATTGACGTTCACAGGTACGTTGTTATATATTCTTCTTACCGAAGTTATCGTAAATCATACCTTATAGGTTATTGTTTGACTTACTTTGGTAATGCCAGACTTAACAGGATTCTAAGGCTCTCCAAGATGCACCCCAGGAAAGTTTTCCCGACGTCTCGTAGATATTCTTCGATTCGATGCTAATTATTGC
>JABXWE010016919.1:0-18424 GCA_014611495.1 Limonius californicus | reverse complement strand
AAAAAACTTTCTAATGAAATGCAAGCTCATCCGTCTCATTATTTATAATTATTATTTTTAACTGTGTTTATTCATAAGAATTTTCTTTTTTATTTTGAGTACATTTTTCGAATGTTAAATACCTATAACTATAATCTACCTATTTAAATAAAGTTTGCTTTTCAAAGAAATAAAAATATTTACTTTTAATCAAATATTTAATTGAAAAAATACTGAAGAAAATACAAAAATATGACTTATGGGAAAAAATCATCCGTGGCTCTTGATCCAGTTTGAAATCATTTTAAATAAAAATTTGGCTCTTAAGTTTATAGACTTTGCCGACCCCTGCACTAGATCGTTATTTTATTTGTGACGTTCGAGTTACTAATAATAGCATATTATTATCTTCCCGAAAAGGAAAATATTTGACATGTTCTCAATAACCGAGAAAGAAGACGAAGATAATACCAAATATCACTCTGTATAACTGCTTTTTACTTAATACATGTTCAATAATAGATTATTTATCAACCTAATGCCTCAAATTTTTATAAAACGGAAAAATGTTTGCCTATAAATGTTATATATCTTGTTTTTCAAATTGATATCAGTAGAACATGCTAATGGAACTGTTTTGAAAATTGGAATAAGCAGCTACTCTTTCCATTATAATTAAATACTCCAAGGAAGATTAGTTTCCTTAGATTTAATATTAAATTTTTAGTAATTTTCTACACATTTCTTAGAAATGTTTTCTTTATCAAACTTTTCTAAATCATTGTTCTCTTATCGTCTTCCACTTTCCGTAAACAGTAGATCAGTGTTGGGTAGTATCTAGATCCAGTGGATCTAGATCCCGGATCTAGATCCACTATGTGGATCTAGTATCTGGATCTAGATTCTTTTTTACACGAGGATCTTGTATCTGTATCTAGATCATAATTTTCTGGATCTTTCATCTTTAGATCCAAAGATCCGCTACAATTTATTTCTTGATTTTTCTTTTGTGTACTTTAAAAACGCACTGAGTAATGATTCCTATATATTTAAAGTATGTTTATGTATTTTAGGAAATGTCTTCTATTTTTCTCTAGCAAAATAAATTATGTGCGTACGTGTTTCCAGGAAAATTGCAGTTGGGTTTTACTGGTTTTACCTACCCATTATGCACTAAGCGTACCTGTATTTGAACAATTATGCAGACGCAGACAGACGCCTGGAATTTCCTGTCCTTCAAATGTACCTGTTGCGAGGTAACAAAAATACTTTAGTTATTTTATTACTTATTAGGCAGACTAGGTAAAGCAAGAATTTTTCGGTATTTGCGTCACTGCTGTCATTGGGGGTAGAAGGATTTCAGCCATCCGATATTCTTTTTTTAAAAGATCACATTTTTTTCTTACATAACCTATAACAGTTGCAATAGACATTTTACAAAATGAAAAAACCTGTCACTTAGGAACTGTTTTACCAACACTTTTTAAAATTAAAAAATCATTGGAAGCTATGCTGGAATTACAATTCTCTTCAAAATTAAGAGAATGTTTGCTAAATGGATTTCAAAACCGTTTAACAATTATAACGGCTATAGAAAGCTCCGACAGTCGTCCATACTTGTTGGCTACAATTTCCAATCCAAAATTTTTAAACTAAGGTGGTTGGAAATTGCTTCGTTTAAAGATGATTCTGAATTCTGCAAGAGTGTATTTAAACGAAAACTAGAAGAGTTACAGTTAGGACTGTTAGGAGGATCTCAAGAAGATTATAATGAAACAACAGAAAGTCACGTAAATTCCGAAAAAGAAAATTCCTATCATGAGGAATTCTTTGATTTGTTAAAAATAAATAATACGCAGGTACAAACATCTTTTTTTATTTTTTACTCATTCATACTACCGTCCCCCTCACCCCCGAACCGCTTTCGCATTACTTCAGAGGGGTGCGGGCGTCCCTTACACACTAAACATTCATGCAACATGCACCCTAAACTTAACTAAGCAAATGCGGTCGCCCCAGTCGGGATTCGATCGCCCCAACGGAGCGACCGTATTTGCTGTGACCTCGAGTGACCAATGCGTTCTCGCACTCGACCACCGCGGTCGCTGCGGTACAAACATCTACATTGCAGTGTACAAACTATTTTGAGGATCCCGATAACAGTTACATTCAATTAAATAAGTATCCGATGATAAAAAAAAAATTCCTTAAATTTAATTGTATACTGTCTTCTTCTGCCCCGGCGAAAGAATATTTAGTATGGGTGGACAAATTGTAACCCCTCGTAGAAATAGGTTAAATGACGAAATTTTCGAAACGTTGTTAATTTTAAAAGAAAATAAAATAAAATTCGATAATTAGAATTATGTAACTTTATAGTTAATAAAGTAACTGTTAGTGTAGTGTAGCGTATTATTATTGTATTGTAACTTGTAAGGAGTGTAAGTTTGTAGTAAAGTTTTTTCCCGTTAACTATATATTTATTTTCTTATGTTACTGTCCAAGTATCCAGTGGCACTGTCCATATCTGTGGAATCTCTAAAAATTAAAAGAATACCCCTGACACGTTCGAAATGCGAAAGGATCTATAAAGGATCTAGATACTTTGTTAAGGATCTTGGATCTTGATCGAGATCCATTTTTAGGTTTGGATCTTTGATCTGGATCTAGATCATATTTTTTAAATGTATCTGGATCTGTATCTAGATCCCTAATTAGAGGATCTTACCCAACACTGCAGTAGATAAGACATATATTATTCCCTTTGTAATAATTCGTTAGCAATGCTTTTTTAAATTAGTGTAGATTTTTACTGGGAAGAATATTTATTTTTAATGCTGACAGTTTTAGCTGAAAACCCGTCATAAAGGCCAAAAAAATTATTTGGCTGACTGATGCAAAAGAACTAAAATTGTAAGCCAGGCATGTTTTTTGATAAAGACTCTTCGTTACTACTAAAATAAATTAATTCCGCTAATTACCCTTCCTTCTCAGATGCGAGATTTTCAACCATAAAGTTCAAGCAAACGGTAAATTCGCTTTAAAGTAATTAGATCCAAAATAATTGGCTGTTTACTACGGGTCAATTGACTACAAGTGCTTTGAGAACATTTTGATATACTTCTGGCTTGTTTATTCGAGGTGAGAAAACGTAAATCAAAGATTGTAGACAGCAGACAACAAAGATACAAGAGTATATACATAATAGAATTATCTTATTTAACTTGTAACTAAAAGCTGGATACAATTCAAATATTAGGTTACTTTTGATGTAGGTAATCATCTTTGGTAATAACCTTATTGCAAAAAAGTAACCAAGATTTATGTAAATTTCTTTCACATTCGAATTAATATAAATGGTGATTTAAAGACGTTTAACAGTGTCAGAAGTTAACAAAGAACCACAAATGTTCAATAGAACACAGCTTTTTGTGAAGGTCTAGTCCGAGCACAGCTCTTAAATTTTAAACAACCCAAAATCCAGAGGAGATCCATTTATTACGGAGCACAAACTTTTATAAAGTCGTCCTCGATGGGCCGATTTGCGACAGTCACGTCTCACACACCCTTTGAATTATGTAACGTTCACTCTCGTTTAGGCCTAAAATCTGCATGGTTACACCGACCCTTGTGCATTAATAAACGCAGAAATAAACCTAAAATCGGTCACACGGCGTTTCTTTTTGCCAACTCCAACTTCAACGAAACTCGACTCATTAACCTTTAGTGCGTGATCGACAGCAGAAGTTGTAATTAAAGTAAGTGCAAGAAAGTGGGAAGAGATGTGCCAAAAAAACAGAAGCATCAAGCCTACACAGAAAATTGACAAAGTTACAGCCGTTAATGGCAAAGGGAACGAAAAAGTTTCAGAGACCGCCCTTAAGGAACTGAAATGTCCACCAACATAATCATTAACTTGAGACTTAGCAAGTTAATACAACTTGTTATTATTCTATTAGCGTTACCGAGGAAGTGTAAAGCATAAAGCGCTAGTGATCGAGCACCTTGTAGTTTTATCAAACTTTCGGATTTGGTTAGATTACAATTATTATATTGGATTAGCGTAAAATTAGGTTAATGCAACGTCAATTTAATTTAGCGAGATTAGGCAAAGGCAAAGTAAATTAAAGGTTACTTCGATTAAAATTCCGTTAATGTTAATCAAGGTTAGATAAAAATTAGGTTGGTTCAGAGTTAAGTTACGTTAGAACTAGTTTAGCTTAGATTAACGACAGGTTAGATTAGGTTAAATATATCGTAAAGCCTAGCGTTAATTTAAATTATTACTAGGTTAAAAACAAGTGTAGACAAATTAAAATTATTTTGAATTAGGTAAAATTAATTTAGTGCAACGCTAACTTCAGTTAAGTTAGACAAGGATTCGCTGAAATCAGGTTGGCGTTAGGTTGTGTTAGGACAAATAATGTTTAGTTCAAAGTTACGTTAGACTTCATTAAGCTCAGATTAGGTTCTGTTCAATGTTCTTGAGACATCTTTCCTTCCGCCTTCCTTCTGTGAATTGTTTTGCTTACTGTGTCCTTCCTAAATGAATCCTTTACTTCAGGGGTCGGCAACCTTTTCGAGGGATCGGACTACCTAAGTAGCCAATATATGGTGATGGACAGGTGGGGGGGGGGGGAGAGACTTATAAGAAAAAGGTTTTTTAAGCCTAACTATGAATCTAATGAACGTTATCTTAACCCTTCAGTCAAGAGGTGATATATTTTTCAATCCATAAAATCGTGAATCCGCTTCGCATTGGAGCCGAGATAGCGAGGCGCCACGTACGTACCTTCCATTCAGTGTGCCAATTGTCATGGTAGCAATCACTAACCTTCCAGTGAGTACCTGCGAGCTATTGGGGTTGTGGTAGGTTCTAGTTCACCACGTCACAGATTCATTATTATACAATCAGTTTTCCTATTAGTGAAACTAACAGAAGGAACAAACTAAAATGTGACAGTCAGCGATCGGCCCGCGAAGCTAGCTCTTGCAAACTTTTCAATTTTTAGCTCATGTTAGTAAATTGCTTCAAAGTTAGTCAGATTTTTTAAAATTTATTTTAACCAGTTCAGCAATCTAGTGCTAAGCATGGTTTTGTTCGCTTAGTTTACATTTAACACTATTGACATACCGGGATTACCATAGTGGTTTACACGTTCATTATTGTTATTGCTATAATATTGAGTTATACCACTATTTTTCATTCACTACCACTGTCATCACTTGAAAAAAGATCTTGGGTCAGTTTACGTTTTAAGCGCTGGTGTAGGTATACGCCTTGCTCCTAGGTTGTAGTGAGTTGCTTCCGCACAGTTGTTTATATTTTTGAAAAATATTCTTGCCGTTTTTCTGATGAACTGCTCGATGGTTTGAATGTTTAGTTCGGTGTGTAGTTGCTGATTTCTTACGTACCACGGTGAGTTCGTGGCTATTCGTAATATTTTATTTTGCAAGACCTGGATCTTCCTGAGGTGTGTCGGTGAAGCTGAGCCCCATATGCTGCATGCATACATTGCTACTGGTCGAATAATTGCTTTATAGATGAGCATAGTGCATTCTATTTGCAGTGAGCTTTTCCTATTTATTAATGGGTAAAGCAAAGCAAGTCTAGCATAGCTTGCGTTTCATTTACGATTTATATGAAATCCCCAAGTTAATTGTCGATCTAGGTAAACTCCTAGGTATTTAATTGCACTATCCCGTGTGTTACATAATATTTCTTCATTGTTTATAACAATGTTAGCTGGGTCTGTAAGGCGGCGAAGAGTAAACACTTTAGTTTCATATTTTGTTGGGTTAAGAGATATGTGCCATTTGTCCATCCAGTTCGAGATTGTATTTACGCTGTTTTGTAATTCGTTTGAGGCTTCTAATAGGTCGTTGCGCTGGGTGAGTAATGCCGTGTCATCGGCGTACATAGCAGTTGTTGTATTGTCTAATCGAAGGATATCGTGAACATAGATGTTGAATAACATTGGTCCCAATATAGAGCCCTGTGGCACACCCGCATGGATAGGCCTGGTTGTTGAAAATGTGGAGTTGATTCTTACAGAAAAGGTGCGCTGTGTGAGGAATGAACGTATAATACTTATCAGGTCGTCAGGGATATCGATGTGTTGCAATGTTAATAGTAGGCCTTCTGTCCAGACCTTGTCAAAGGCCTGAGCAATATCTAAGAATGCTGCGGTGGTGTACGCCTTGTTTTCATAACCTATTTCTATAAATTCCACAATTCGCTGCAATTGATGTGTGGTAGAGTGTTGAGATCTAAACCCAATTTGAAATGTAGGGATTTTGTTATCTACTTGTAGTTTCTGAAGTAAATCCCTATTTATAATTTTTTCCAAGAACTTTGACAATGAAGGGAGCAAACTGATTGGCCTATAGCTTGATGGGGCATGCTTGTTTTTGTCAGGTTTGTGAAATACTAATATTTGTGCATGTTTCCAGGCAGCAGGAAAGTACCCGAGTCGCAGACAGGTATTAAACACTGATGATAAGTAAGCATATCCTTTAGTTGAGAGGCTTTTAATTACAATATTTGGGATAAGATCATATCCTGGTGCTTTTCTTACCTTAAGGCTCATGGCTAGTTTTTTTATTTCCCGTGGAGACGTTGGTTTGATTTCATCACGTAGGTTAAACTCGTGTTGTTGTAGATATTGTCTCACTTCGTCATCAAATACATTTCCGTTATTATGAGTTGATGAGAAAACAGTCTCAAGGTGATCCGCAAATGCATTGCATGTGTCTTCATCGCTCGTTATAGTTATGTTTCCTTGTTTTATTGGTCCAATTACTTGTGGTGTCGAAGAATTCTCTTAGTAGCTTGCCACATTGTGCGGTCGCCTGATTCTAGCTCTTCGATATAATTTTGGTAGGACTTAATTCTGTATTCATCTACTTCACTTTTTACTCTACGGATTAGTTGATTTAGTTGTATTTTGTATTGTTGTTGGCCGGTGTTTTGCCACACTCGTCTAATTCTATGCTTTTCTTTTATTAGTTGTAGTATCTCTGATGGTGGATGCATGTGGCGGTTTGGTCTTCTTTTGCTGCCGTTTGTCGTGGCTGCGGCTATTGATTCTTTTATTGCTTGTATAAGGTTATTTATTTCTTCATCAATCTGCAGTGTTGTTAGAATTTTGCTAGGACATTTAATGTTGTCATTCAGTACTTTCTGGAAAGTATCCCAGTCAATTTTACCATTGATGAGTTTTGGTAATGGAACTTCTTGCTGTGGAATGATATTGAATGACATTAAGACGGGCAGATGGTTGGAGTCCAGTTCCGTCATTACATTTTGATAAATAGGTCGTGTAAAATTTATAAGTAATACAATATCCAGAATATCTGGAATTCGATCTGTTCTGTATGGATGATATGTGTATTGATCAGGAGTTGCTATTTGAATCGCATGAGATGTGATGTAGCTGTTTAACCGTACTCCATTTGGATTGCTGATTCTGCAGCCCCAAAAGGTATTTTTGCTGTTAAAGTCTCCAATGGCCATTGTCGGCTGATTATCGTTGAAAATAGCCAAGACATAATTTTCATCAAATCTTCTATTTGGTTGTTTATAACAGGCTACTTTAATCTTAGAATTATTTTCAGTTTTGAGTGAAACTGCTACCGCTTCTTGATTATTAAGATTTTCTAGCTCTATTTCACGAATTTCTAGTTTGCGTTTTGCTATTATTGCTACTCCTCCCGACGCTGTCACAGCCGTTCTATCTTTCCTAAAAATATTATATCCTGGTATTTTAAAGTTTTCTGTATTGATTAAGTAGGTTTCTGATACACAGGCAATATCCACGTTGTGTCTTGCCAGAAAGGTAATGAATATAGTACGCTGACGCTTGATGCCATCAGCGTTCCAGTTCATTAATGTTAAATTATTAAATATAATTTGTGTTAACAAGTGATTTTTTTGTTTATTAGTCGCCATTTAATGCGCCTGTAAGTAGTGACATGACGAGTGGTGCTAATTTATTTATATGTGGTTTGACAATATCGACTATTGCTTTAACAATCGTTGTCACAATATCGGTTGGGTTTTCTAAATTTATTTATTTATTCATGTGATGTGCTACGTTGGTGTAAATCCTTCTTCCATCAACGAGCGATGATTTCATGTTAGCTCTAGGTTGTCTTGTTCGAGTGTTACTATTCATTTGTTTGTTTTGTGTTTGTTTAAAATGATCACAGCCTCTGTAATTGGCCGGGTGTTTTCCACCACAGTTTACGCATTTTGGTTTATCGTTTCGCTTTTTGGGGCAGGCTACGTATAGGTGTGTGCCTAAACATTTTACGCAACGTGGCTCCAGTTTACAGTAGTTGCGTGTGTGCCCATAACGTTGACAACGTTTGCACTGGGGGATGTCTTGAGACCGTTTCCTGGGCTCAACTGATACTATGCAATGCATCAATTTGGAGAGGTTGAAAATTTGGTTTGCGTCATCTGATTTTTCCAATTCAAGTGCACAAATCGGTATCGGTAACTTGTCTTTGTTGTATAGTCTGGAGGCCTTAGTTACTGGATATTTTTTTCTTCTTAACTCGGGTCGTTATTTGTTCCTCTGTTAATGAAGCGGGTATGCTGCGAATCACGGTTGATAGTTTATTTGCTTGATCTGCAGGGTTACGGAATGTATGGTATTTTAAATTATTTGTGTCATAGAATTCAGTAAGTTTGCGAAAATCGTCTGTGTTACTTAAATTTATTCGCAATAATTTACCTTTGCATGCTGTAGTAAATTCGCCGGGTGCCAGGCTCTTAATGTTTTCAGTTACTTTTTGGTAGTTGTCACCTTCGTGTAGATATATTGGTGGGATTTTGTCTTTTTTTGTTGTGTCTTGAGATACAGTTCCCGCTTCGTTGTCCATGGGTTTCGCTCCTGCTGCATTACGTCTTTGGTAAATTAATTGCGACGGGTTAGCGTTTTGAGATACATAATATTTGTTGGTTTTTAGAAGTGCACTGGTATCAAGCAGGTATCTTTTACTATTGTCTATTGGCGGAGATAGTTCTCTGCTATCGCGTTTATTATTATCCTTGGTCATGGTTAGTTAACGCGGTGCCCTTCCGATGGGCCCAGTTGGTAATTTTAATCACTTGGCCTTTCGGCCGCACTTGCCGCGCACTTAAACCTCAGCGATATCGGAATGTCCTTACTCGTTGAAACTCAAGCGGCAACTATATTTTAGAGTCACTCGGGTGCTCTGGGTTAAGATCCACGGTGTGATAGCTGCAGAATCGCAAATCGCATTGAAATACGCTTGAATTTCACAATATACTACGCCGATTTTTCGAATCAGTCAGAATTTTACGTTATGTTACTCAATTTCATATTGTTTTGTTTAAATATGTTGATATTAAAATAATAGAATTTTAAAAACCCGCATACGTATAAATTAATGCCACTCTATTTTGTGAGGATATTTTAATATTGTTAAATAAACGACCATGGAGATTGTAGTTGGTATACCTGGCCTTCGCAACCTTAAATTATCCACTTCTCTAAATTAATTGAATAATTTTTAACCAAAAGTAAATAATTTAGTGCGAGACTGCAGCTATTCTAATTAACACTTTTTTTTTTCATTAAAGTCGAGGTTATCAAGTTCCAAAGCTTTCCAGAAGTTTTAAAAATCGTATTTTATTTCACGAGTAATACCCTAATGAATACTTGTTGACGATGCAATTAAGTATATGGAGTGGAAGTCAATTTTCCCGTAAGGGCGTCGTAATGAAAATTACGAAGAGCACTTTCTGGCTTTAAAAGCTTCTCAATTTCCTCTCAAAATGTGGCATAGCAGGTAAACAATAACCTGATCTAAAAGTAGGCTAAAACAAGTCCGCGCATTTCGAAACTTAAATTGGACTTTTCAAAATTAGCGTTCGAAAATGAAGTCTTTGTCCAAGTGAAGGTAACAGTTAGATGGCGCTAATTAAATAGTCACAAACCTTATCGACAACTTCATTTGAACCAAATTTCATCCTTGCACGCAGCAAAGCTGTAATCATCTTTAGACCATTAATTCTTATTAATTGCAAACTGAAACGCAGCCTTGATATTCCCTTGGGGAAGGTTCGCGGTAATTAACCCTCTGCATTTCTGGGTTTACTATCAAAGCTTTCATGTGAAGTCGGAAAATTTCTGAAAGTTTGTGATTTACCGAAGCAGAAATTAGCGCGGTTACATCTACTTTAAATTCCAATTTTTCGGTTCTGTAAATGGTAAAAAATGGAAATATTATATCATGTTGTTCCGAAGTACAGCAAGCAAAAGTTCGATAAAGGAAAATTTATTTAGCCCCGGTAAATGTGCCGAGGCATAAAAAACAACAAACTGAAAATTCTATATGATTTATGAAAATGTTTATGAATAAATTTGGTTATAACGGACGCAAGGAATTTTGTGCGTAGGCTTATCATTCAACAGTTGACAGTGAAATATCTTTAATTATGTAAGCTTGTTAAAATTCTGACCCATATTTTTAATGCGTACGTTAAAAGCATAAACTAGAATATTGAGCTAATTTAAAATTTAAAAGGGATCGCCGTTTTGAAAGCGAACACCCCAAAGGAGTTCCTTTTCGGATGACCTCGTAAGTTCCATCATGCCAAATTTTAAAACCACAAATTATTAACGAGTTAGCTAAAAACTAAACGCATTAGCAAACGGACGAGCAACAGGAAAGCTATCAACAATGGCTTAAAAAAGTTTTAAAATTTAAAATACGAGTACAACTTTGAATTCAATTAGTGCAACCACTTCTTCCAATTGGGTTGTACATTAACGACGTCAAATCGTTAAAAGTTTTCAAACTGGTGTTAACTTGATTCCTCTTTAGCCTTGGAACTCTTACAATAATTAAAAAGAGAAACGAATTAGTTATTCAAATGAGTAAGTTATTTTTTACAATTTAATTTACTAATTAGAGTTTTCGCAAGCGAAAGTTTGTAATTCGCCGGTAGATAGAATAAATTCTATTTCAATAAAAGAATGGAACTATAATAACTTTATTTATCTGGAGACATGGGTTTTTTTCAATAATTAAAATAGCCAACATCTAAATTATTGCCTTTTTTCACTATTCATATAGAAGATCGTAGAATTCGAATTAGGCAGAATAAATTATATATTCTTTGAAGCTTTCGCGGTTTCTCGAACTGCCAATATTACAATTTACTTTCGGCTTAGACCGCGTCGTCATTTGGGAACTACACCCAGCATTGTCAGATAAGGGCAGACCTGTAGCTTGTCTGCCTTTACAAGCATTTGCTCTAGAAGTTTGAGCAATATTTGTTCGTAGGCCCTGTCTGCCTAAACAGGGCCTTGTGGTTATATTAATCAAACCTTGGGGCGGACAATGATTTGCTCTTGATGTATTTTGTTTACCAGAACAATAATACTTAATCGGCGTATGCCTGTTAGCTGTTTGTGAACTCATACAAACTAACGTTTCGCAAGACATTGCAGCTTGCATCTTCAGAGTGAATAGAACAGTGAATTCAAATCTGGGAAGCGAAGGTATTTAAACCTCTTTGAGGCAGTCGGGCAGAACGACGGAGTTCTGGATGGCTGTCATCGTTGGGCAAAGACGGATCCGGTGGAGCGTGATCGTGAGATCGATGATGCTTAGGAGTCCTTAGAGGATAAATTACTGGAGCCCAAGCTTTACTGGAGCCCAAGCTTTACTGAGTCTAAAACTGTCGTCCCTGTTTATGTTGTTTAGTTGTTTCTCAATTTCAGTTGCTTCACGTATGATACGAGGGAAGTAATGAGGTACTCTGGCGAGTACTCAAGCATTGTCAAAGTCCATCTTATGTCCAGTTAAACCAGTAAGTTCAGCCATCGCACATTTTATGATGCGTTTGTGTTTACAATCATCTTTGTGCTTTCATAATCTTAACTCAATGGAATGACCACTTTGTCCGATGTAGTTTGAGCCAGAAGAGCAAGGAATGTTGTAGATCCCGGCTGATTTTAAATTTGATACATGATCCTTTGCGGATCTGAAACTGTTTCCCAAAGTTTCATTAGTCCTAAAGACTGTCTATATGTTGCACCTTCTAAGAACATTATCAGTAGTGCCTTTATTGTGAGGTAGCAAAAGCTAAGTCTTCCGGGGTGCCAGTTCCTCCTGAGTCTTGGGCTGTTCCTCCTTAGTCTTGGGCTGTTCCTTCTTAGCCTTGGGCTGTTCATCCTTAGCCTTGGGCTGTTCCTCCTTAGCGTTGGGCTGTTCCGCATTGCGGATTGCTCTCTGAATTTCTGTGGCTGTATAACCGTTTTGTTGTAATTACATCAAGAGATGAGTTTTCTCTTGTTGTAGGTGTTCTGCATCTGCGATTCGGACTGCTCTGGTAGTTAGAGTTTTTAGTACAGTTACTTTCTGCATCGTGTGATGATGCGAATTTGCATTTAAATACCTGTCTGTATGTGTTTTCTTTCTGGAAACTGCGTGCCCCAAGCTACCATCCGGTTTACGTGTAACATGTCCGTTTAAGAATGGAATACTGCCATTTTTGTCTACTTCCATTGCGAATTGGATATTATTATGAATTGAGTTTAGGTGTACTAGAAATTGTTTTAGTGTTTGACGTCCGTGAGACCAAATCACGAACGTATCGTACACATATCTAAACCAGGATTTAGGTTTAAAATCAGCTGCTGCCAGAGCCTTGGTTTCAAAGTCTTCCATGTATATGTTTGCAATAACAGGTGATAGCGGTGGACCCATAGCCGCTCCTTCAACCTGTTCATACAAGTTGCCATTCCAACTAAAAGAGAGTTTTTCAAACATATTTTGACTAATTGGTTTAGATCTGTAGGTAGTTTATCTCTTAGAATCTCTAACACACCATCTACCGGTACTTCTGTGAAAAGGGAGACACCGCTGAAACTGACTAGAATGTCCGCTTCACACAGCCGTAAACTTTTGATCTTGCTGACAAAGTCACAGGAATCCCTTATGTACGATTCTGTGTGGCCACTAAGTGGGCGAAGCTTAATGGCTAAGTATATTGCTAAAGCATGTGTAGGAGAATTTATAGCAATCACAATAGGTCTGAGTGGAACTCCAACCTTGAGTATTTTTGGTAAACCATAAATGCGTGGGGTGATACAGTTTTTGGGTATGGTGAGCTGTTTTTCCGTGATGACAATGGTATCAGAGCAGTTGATAGCAGCAGTAACTTTTGAGATGGAGTTATGCGAATTCCGATTAAGCCTTCTGTAAGTGGAATCGGGCAATAGTGCATCCATTTTTAAATTATAATCTTAGGTGTTCATCACAACTGTAGCCTTGCCTTTATCTGCTCTAAGTATGAGGACATCTTTGTTCTCTCTTAGTAATTTCCCCGTTTCTTTCTCATTTTTACTAATACTTCTAGAGCAAATGCTTGTCAAGGCAGACAAGGTATAGGTCGGTCCTTACCTGATAATGCTGGGTGTAGTGCCCAAATGACGACGTGGTCTAAGCCGAAAGCCAGTTGTAATATTGACAGTTCCAAAAACCGTGCAAACGTCAAAGAATATAAATTCAAAGATGTTAGTGGATGCCGCATACGCAGGATGTTGTGAAGCAACTTAGGGACACAATAATGGTTGCGCAGCCAGTGGCGTCACTTAAGGATTTCGCAGTTTGGTTAAAACTCAGTAGAACGGTTAAGAATATCAGCAGAGTCAGTGTTGTGTAATAGAGATATCGTATTGTTATTAAAACCGGGTAGTTCTATCTAATATTTACATTTTAATTATTGTCAAAAGATAATTAACTAACCATTTGCAATTTTTTCTTTGTATTCATAAACAAACAAACAAACAAATAAATAAATAGAAAACAAATTCAACCGCTGAAGATAAACACCGTACAGTAGATTAAAATATGAGTATTACACCACTGATGCCGCATCAGTACATAGCGCATAATATTACAAAACAAAATTGGTTTCTATTGTAATTCGTAGTTTTTTAAAGAAAACTCTCATACCAGAGGAAAGCATCGCGATAATAATTATTAATATTACTTATTTTATAGCTTCAAGGACTCTCGATCTGTTTAAAGTAATTACTAAAGCGATAACCTAAACATGCAATGTCACAAAATTTACCTAAAATAATGCACTTTAGCATATGACTAATAAAGCAGCATTTTAATTTCACACTTTTTTGTAACAGAATTATGAATTTAATCTTAAAATAAGCGGAAATAATTATTAACCCGGTTGGTGACCTGGGACACCATTTACACCCAAGCTCGGCGTTGGTATAGTCAGTAGTGTGAAATGCTGCATCCATTCTCTATAACATCATTTATCAAATCTAATGCCTCCTTCCAAAGCCGAGTAGAATACTAAATCATTGTTACTACGATGTAGGGAATACATGGTCAAAATACAGATCCTGGAAGATAAATGACCGTTTCTCATGTCGCAGATGTTCCATCTCCAACCCAGTGTATCACATTAAAATTAATATGTATGAAATTATTTTAAGGTATCTCCTTCATTTGATACCACCTCCTTTTAGGTGCCAATGCGTTTCATATTTTAGCATCACAATTGATTATATAAACGGGAGTTCCCTGAAGCAGTTCCCAGTCACACCATTTTCTAATCACCGGGTAGAACAAAGGTGCTCGCTTACAGTTTAATCGATCTCACGTGTATTGTCCTGCACAAAACGAATAAATCTAATTTCCTGTATTATTTAGTGCGTTAAAATTAAGGTTCATACTACGTAAAAATCGTTTTCGAAATAAAAAGAAAATTGATTGCCCTATTTACAGTCCTGGATATCGAGATCACAACGCCTACTGGATCGGAGCTTCAGACAAAACGCTGGAAGGTGATTTCCGCTGGGCAGATGGTCTTCCTTTCTCCTATACAAGTAAGTTCGATTAAAACATTAAAAAGGCCTTCACTTTCCGTCGAAAGTACTTATCTACAAAAAGCACCTAATAAATATTCATCGTGGCTCGAGACTGTAATTTTTTCAGTTCGCGTGAATTGCCAATGCACAAAAGTCTAATTATTTTACAATTTTCAGATTGGTTTCCGGGATGGTCCCAACACGGAAACTACAACAGGCAGCCCAACGACGACGGCCTCAGCGAGCAGGACTGCGTGGAAGTCCGCAGAGTTTATTCATTGCCGACATCTCCAGCCCGTTTGGCAAATACTTTTATGTGGAACGATAGGGACTGCGCTGCTCCCAACTATTTTATTTGTGAGCGACTTCAAAGCGATGGTAAGTTTTTGTTGAATTGCGAAAGAAAATATACAGGAAACACGAATCTCACCTGGTCTTCAAGTTAGCGATGGCATTCCAACTTGAATGAAATTTCGTAAATGTCATGTTTGTCCTAGCAAAGACGGAATGCCAGTTGTTTCTCAACTTTCAATTTTTGTTACAAGTGCAAAAAATCGAATATCATAAAAGATGTCAATATTACAATTTACTTTCGGCTTAGACCGCGTCGTCATTTGGGAACTACACCCAGCATTATCAAGTAAGGCCCGACCTGTAGCTTGTCTGCCTTTACAAGTATTTGCTCTAGAAGTTTGAGCCATATTTGTTCGCAGGCCCTGCCTGCCTAAACAAGGCCGTGTGCTTATATTAATCAAACCTTGGGGCGGACAAGGATTTGATCTTGATGTATTGTGTTTGCCAGGACAATAATACTTAATCGGCTTATGCCTGTTAGCTGTTTATGAACCCATACAAACTAACGTTTCGCAAGACATTGCAGCTTGCATATTCAGAGTGAATATAACACTGAATTCAAATCCGGGAAGCGGAGGTATTTAAACCTCTTTGAGCCAGTCGGGCAGAACGACGGAGTTCTGGTTGGCTGTCACCGTTAGGCAAAGACGGATCCGGTGGAGCGTGATCGTGTGATCGATGAGTGAGTCCTTAGAGGATAAACTACTGGAGTCCAAGCTTTACTGAGTCTAAAACCATCCTCCCTGTTTATGTTGTTAGGTTGTTTTTCCATTTTCAGTTGCTTCACGTATGATACGAGGGAAGTAATGAGGCACTCTGGCGAGTACCCGAGCATTGTCAAAGTCCATCTTATGTCCAGTTAAACCAGTATGTGCAGCCACCGCAGATTTTGTGATGCGTTTATGTTTGCAATCACCTTTGTGCTCTCGCAATCTTAACTCAATGGAACGACCAGTTTGTCCGATGTAGTTTGAGCCACAGGAGCAAGGGATATTGTAGATCCCGGCTGATTTTAAATTTGATATATGATCCTTTACGGATCTGAAACCGTTTCCCAAAGTTTCATTAGTCCTAAAGACTGTCTTTATGCTGTACCTTCTAAGAACATGCCCAATCTTATCAGTAGTGCCTTTACTGTAAGGTAGAAAAGCTAAGCCTTCCGGAGGTGCCCGTTCCTCCATGCCCTTGGGCTGTTCCTCTTTGCGGATTGCTCTCTGTATTTCTGTGCCTGTATAACCATTTTGTTGTAACGACATCAAGAGATGAGTTTTCTCATGTTGTAGGTGTTCTGCATCTGAGATTCGAACTGCTCTGGTTGTTAGAGTTTTTAGCACAGTTACCTTCTGCATCGGGTGATTATGCGAATTTGCATTTAAATACCTATCTGTATGTGTTTTCTTTCTGTAAACTGCATGCCCCAAGCTACCATCCGGTTTCCGTGTAACATGTACGTCTAAGAATGGAATACTGCCATTTTCCTCTACTTCCATTGTGAATTGGATTTGATCATGAATTGAGTTTAGGTGTACTAAGTACCTCCGCTTCCCGGATTTCAGTTCAGTGTTATATTCATCCTGAAGATGCAAGCTGCAATGTCTTGCGAAACGTTAGTTTGTATGGGTTCACAAACAGCTAACAGGCATAAGCCGATTAAGTATTATTGTCCTGGCAAACAAAATACATCAAGATCAAATCCTTGTCCGCCCCAAGGTTTGATTAATATAAGCACACGGCCCTGTTTAGGCAGGCAGGGCCTACGAACAAATATGACTCAAACTTCTAGAGCAAATGCTTGTAAATGGAGACAAGCTACAGGTCGGCCCTTACCTGATAATGCTGAGTGTAGTTCCCAAATGACGACGCGGACTAAGCCGAAAGTAAATTGTAATATTGACAGTTCGAGAAACCGCGAAAGCCTCAAAGAATATATATCGTAAAAGATACTTATTTTTTAAATCAGTAACTGTAGGGTGTTGGCAAAAGTCAGATAAATTACCCATGTATAGTACTCATCAAACCAAACAAAAAAGTCTTAATTAACGTATGCCCGTAAACAAACTTTCAGAGATAGATACAATTATGTACTTTAATAAATGAACAGCAATAGCTCTTCGTTTACTATGAAAAATATTTGTTTACCGTACATAACTGCAGTCCGTACCATATCCAGGGGGTACAGCTCTTACTGCTTCTAATTATGCGTCAAGAAGGGTGTTTCGAGGATTTATACTTGTTGCTAAAAATCCAAATTTTGCTGCCAATGTTTTATTTAGCGATGAAGCTACTGTTAGCGATAGCGATATCATTAATCGAAAACAAATAGAAATTTATTCTTTGTTGATCTTCAACCGCAAGAAAACAACAAAGAAATCTTCAATGTACAGTATCTTTTAAATGCCAAAGTAATAATTGAACCACCACACATCAAAAAAACTATAGTTCAATGCAAGCGGTGCCAATGCTATGGGCACACACGTAACTTTTGCACGCGACCTTATAGATGTGTCAAATGCGGAGCAAACCACGACACTAAAAATTGCAAAAAAAATAAAGAAACTGCACCAGTATGTGCTCTATGTAAAGGTAACCATCCAGCCAATTTCAAAGGGTGCCAAGTCTACAAAGAAATACTAGAAAGACGCAAACCCAATATCCCAACTACACAAGTACAACAGCAGAAAACGGTACCACCACTATCAGAGTTTCCTCCACTACAGCAAAAACATCAACAAGTACCAACAATCCAACATCAAAACCTACCGCCATGGGTGCAGGATACAGGTATCTCAATGAACAAAACTGTGCAACCGGGAGCACCTTTACAATCACATCCATATCTTAACCAAACATACAACATGCAATTCATGCAAGATACAATCATAAATCAAAATAAAATCATAATAGACCTTATGAACGAGGCCAGAGAAATGAGACAGGTAATCCAAAACTTATCTAAAGAAATTACACTGCTAAGAGAAAAAATCACCAACAATGGACCAGTATAAAATTGCTACGTGGAACTCTAACGTCGTCAGGAAGTAGAAGTATTTTTAAGCACAAACCAAATAGATGTACTACTAATCTCTGAAGCACATTTCACTGACCGTACATATTTCAAAATTCCGGGATTTAGGATTTACGACACAAAGCATCCAAATGGGAATGCTAGAGGAGGCACTGCAATACTTATCCGACAAAACATAAAACAT